>JNEM01013312.1:0-19637 GCA_000697335.1 Conidiobolus incongruus B7586
ATTAAAATCAAAAGATTTAAAATAATTAGAAAAATTAAATTAATGAAATAATTATAAAATAATAAGAAAATATTTATTACTAAATAATATAATTATTTATATTTATTTTAATTATTATTAATTTAAAGGTTTAATAAAAAATAGAATTATTTTGCATTATTTATAATAAAAAAATTAAAAATACTAAAATTATTATCATTTAATAAGATTTAAAATAAAATAATAATTTTGACAAAAATATACATAATTGATATAAATATGTATATATATATATATCCTAAACCCTATTGAATTTATTGAAATCATTATTTTTGAATAATTTTTAATAAATATGAAAATTATTATAGTTCTGAACTTAAATTATAATATATCAATAATATTATATTTATAATTGATTCATAATTTAGGTACTTAATTCAATTTAAATATTAAAAAATTTTATATAAATTTATTCAAAGTTAAAATTTTTATGCATAATAAAATATTTATGTAAACTAATTTTTATTGATGATATAATTTGGATTATTATGAGTTGAATATTTTGAATGAGAATCAAATGACTATTTTTTTTTTTGAAAAATTGATTATAAATATTAAGTTAATAGCTTATAAATGGGGTTGAATATTTAATATTATCATATATTTTATATTTAAATTACTTATTAATTTCAAATTAATCCGTATATTTTTAATGTTTAAAATTAAGGAATGATTTAAATTTTTGACTATTGAATTCAATAACAAATATACCAAAATAAAGGATTCTTAGTAAAATATTACTTTTTTTTGAAAGGGACCAAATTATCATTTATATTTAATTTTTAAATATTGATTCATTTTAATTAATAGTATATAATAATACAAGATAAAATATAAATATTTTCTAATGAAATAATTTAGTTTTATATATCTATTATATATTTATCGAACGCTAATTATCATTATTGTTCTAACATTGAATTTCAATATATTTAATTGAACTGAATTTAGTACTTAATTAATGAGAAAATTTTACTTACAATTACTTTTGTCAGTTGATAGAATTAATTCTTTATAAAACTTTATTCAAATTATTAATAGTATAATTAAATATATACAACACTCCAATACGTTAAGAGCGTTTATATAATGCTATTTATTGATTCCTTTCTACCTATACAATATTTATTTGAGTCTAAAACAAATTTAGAAATTAATGTACTAAAATTTTGAACTCTGGTTTTACTGATAAGTAATAATATTTTAATAAATATACATTTTTTATATAATAATTAAAATATTACTCCTTAATAATATATCCATATTTAATAATAAATATTTCAAATCTTATGATAATTTAATTTAGAAGAAAACAAGATAATTATAATTTGTAATATTATAAATAGTCTAATATTAATTTTATTGAACAAGTTTCTATATTTGATTTTGATACCTAGTTAAATATTATATAATATTATAAAATTAATAACTAATAATATTATCGTTTTATAACCTGAATCATCAGTAATATTTATAATTATATAAAACAATTTCATAATATTAAAGCGAGATAAAAATGAAAAATATTATTTAAAATTGACTTAGCTGATATTATATTGGATATCTGTAATTAAATATTATATATATCTATTATATCCAAGCTAATTATTTACCTAAATGAATTATACTTTGATTTTTGTAAATTTAAATATAACTAATGTTAAATTATATAATACATTCTAACAATGTCAATTCTCAATGATACCAATATGATAAAAGTAGTTATCTGACAATTAGAGAGAATTTGAACATTGTTAAATATGATTATTTTATAATTTGATACATATTCAATAATACATTTACTTTTATACAATTAATTATTTTCTAATTATTCAACTTAATTTTATCAGCCACCATTTATTAAATTAGCGTTAAAAACTAAATAGATTCTTAAGTAGTGATAGGATAATATATCAATAATTAAGTTCATGATACAAATGATATGATATTTAATTTAGTATCACCGAAATTTCCAAACAAGTTACTGTGGTCACATAAATTATATTAATCAGTTCGCGAGTTCATTATAAAGTTACAATCCTAGTACAAGTATTTTGTTTCCACTATATATACAAAGCTATCACTTTAGAAATCAACCTAGTAATTTTTAAAATGGTTATAATTTAACTTAAAAATAGTGAAATTAATTAATGGATAAAGCTATAAATATCCAATTCTTAATAAAGTTCCAATTAGCAATAGCTCCATTATGTTTCTCAAATCAATCAAATCCGATTTAGTAAAAAAGATATTTTAATTTAAAATGCCAAATTTTGTGCCAAAAATAAATTTCTCATAATTACTGTTAAAATAATAAAATAATTAAAATATATATATATATTTTGAAAATTTAATTTGATAGAAAATTAAATTAAAATTGTTAAGAATTTTGAGTGATTTTAAGAGATTTGAAATATTTTATATTATCTTTTTAAGATATTCGATATATATATAATATGATATAATTAACATCTTTGAAATTTTTTAATTGGAAAATTTTTGTATAATTTAATATATTGAATTATTAACTTATAATTTGAAATAAGCATTAATCCAATTAAATATAATTTTATAAAATCTTTAAAATATTGAATTTATGAATAAATTATATAGCTTTCAATGAATCAGCTTGTATTAAATAAATTTATAAATTGGTTAATCCATCCATAATGTGATAATTAGACAATTTTTACTCCAGTGTTCCGATCTATTATTATAATTATGAAAATTTACCAGAGTTAAAAGTTGTGACATTGAAAATTTCAAAAGCAGTATTGATCAACATTGGTATAATCATTTAAACATAATAAAATTGGCTAGTTAATAGAGAATCAAAAAATCACATGAATTATCTATGTATATTTTCTAAGCAATGTTCTATATAATTTACTTTATCAGTTGATTCTATTGATGAATAATATTTTACAATAAGAAATTAATTTTGACTTTCAGAAGTTAAAACAGTGTAAATTAAATCTAAGTTGTATAATAAGTATCTCAGTATTGATTCATACATTCTTATATCTTTTAAGCGATCTCTCAATAGTTCATTCAAATAAAATCAATATAAACATAACTCATTTCAAATTTATTCAATTTTAATTATAATAAACTTGGTTAAATTATCAATTATTCATACTTTTGTTATATATCAACATTTTCACCAGTTCAAATTATTAAGTATTTAGCAAATAAAAATTACTTTATAGATATATGTATATTGAATGAATATTATATTTTAATGTTTTCAAAAATTATATCAAATATTATTGAAACAATATAGTTCAAAAACTATGGTAAAGATATTTGATCTTTTAAGAAGCTCTTTTTAGTTTAATTGGTGAAATTATTCTCTTGGCATTAATATTATCAAAAAAATATGAGGTAAAAAGTTCAAACAATATTAAAAATTATCTGAGATTGAATAATATTACTCTGCATTTTTAATAATGGGAATTTTTTGCAATTAAAAATAAATAAACATTTGAATATATGATATATAAAAATAAATATATAAAATAAATTTAATAGTTTCTTTTATTATTAATAACTTTTTGCTATACTTTTAGCAAACTTCTAACACCTAAAAAACAGTTCTTTTTATTAGACTGAAATTTGATGTTTCACAAACCAATTAAATTTTCCTGCAGAAATTTTCTTTCCTGCAAGCTGGTTTTTTAATTGCCTAAAGCAATTATAATCACATAGGTTATAATCAAGGGAATATACTAGATGTAGTAGTTCTTTCCAGTTATTTTTAATTAGAAAGTTTTTTACAGCTTTAGATTTATGTATTTTACAATTATCATGTAAAATAATAGGTTTTCTCAAATTATATTGAGAACACTAATTAGAAATACTTTTATTTAAAAAAGCAATATATAGTTTACTATTAATTGATTTTCCTTCAGGAACTAAATAAGAATAGCATATACCATTATAATCCATTACAATAATTAACATTCACTTATTAACAAAGTGTTTATTTAAAGGGATTTGTGGAGGGGGTTGATTTAACTTAATCTAGCATCTTGATTTGTGTTTTGGTAAAAGATTATATATAGGGATCTAAGATTCATCAATTACAATTATTCACTGTAAAAGTTTAGGTTTCTAGTAATATTTTAATAGGTTTTGTTTAGCAATAGCTACTCTAGCTTTTTTTTAAGCTTTAGTTAAATTATAAGGTACCTATTTTATATTTTTATTTATTAATTTTAGTTTAAACTTTAAAATATATAAAATACTTGTAAGACTAATATTAAAGTGCTTAGATAATTCTCTAGCTGAAATAAAAAGGTGCTTTTCAATATATTTTTTCACTCTATTTACAATTAAAAGAGTAATAGTTGAAGTTGGTCTTTTAGATTTTAGCAGGTTTTGAATAGTTTCTCTCCTAGCTTTAAAGTAATTTACCCAGCAATAAATTGTTGATTTAAATAATGCTTCATTACTAAAAGCTGCTTGTAAATTTTAAATAATTTTAGAGGGTTTATGGTTAAGTTTTACTGATACTAAAATAAAAAACTTTTGATGATCACTATTTAGTTTAAACATGATTAAATTAAATAACCAATTTTAAAAAGTTAATTTTTTAATCAAAAAAACTAATATATATATATATATATATATATTAAAAATATATAATTTCCTATTAACTTTGTATATATTTATTTATTTCAAACTAATAATATGTTTGAAAAATTGGAAATTAAAAAATTTCCCATTATTTTAAATTCAAGGTAATATTATGTCAATATTACAATTGGTATATTTTTATATATACTGAATCTAATAAGTTCAATTAATAATTTGTTTATAAAAAATTCACTACAATGAATCATTTATTATACAAATCTAAATTTTCCAATTGCAAAAAATTGGTTGAGTTATTGATAGGAGATAAATATAGATTTTAATTATAAGCTATTCCATGAACTTCACTTAATAATTTTTAAATTATTATGCATTTAAATTTCAAGTTTAGTAAATGAAAATTTTTCTGCATAATTAATCTTTTATAATTAAATTTTATTCAATTGTTAATTAATTAATTAATTAATTGATGTAATTTGAGTTTCATTCATTTTAAAAGTGGTGTTTGAAATCAAATTTAATAACTATTTGAAAATCATATTAAGGACAAGATTATAATGTGTAATACTTTCGAACTATATATATCATATTGATTAATAAATAACTGATTTATCATATTTTTAATTTTAATAAATTATTCATTAATATATTATATATTGATATGAATAATTCATTTTTGAAAAGTCTATTTTAAAATGTAAATTCAAAATTAATTAATTTTATTATTTAAAAAATTATTAATATTAGTAAAATAATATAACTTTAATTAGCAATAATCAATTAAATCTATTATATCATAAAGCTTAGTTAAAAAAATTTAATTCATCAACGGTATCTCATCAGTATATTCCACCTAATAGATATTTAAATTTAATTCGTTATATTATTCAATTAATATTCTCATATGCTTTTTATAATGAAATAATCTATTATAAAAATTTATCATTAATAATTTTATTAATTTTTTGTTATATTAATTCTAATATTACTAAATATAGATTTTAATAAAATTATAAAATATTTTTCTTTTCAATTTTGATTTGATATCTAGATATTATTGTGAAAAGAGAAAGAAAAGAATTTATAATAGAAATTTAAATTGTACTTTTGAAAAAAAAATGTATTGAATGATTGATAATAATTGATTTTAAATATATAATAATAATTATATTCTATTTTTAATATATTATTATTATTTTTATTTCAATAATTATTACTTAATCTCCTTTTTTAAAAATTTTTTTTTCAAATTTTTATAATTTAAAAATTATTCAAATATATATATATATATATATTATTCATTAATATATTAATTAATTTTCTTTTATAATAAAATAGAAAAAAATTCTATTAACGTTTATTATCTCTTAACTTTAAAATCAATCATTTTTATACAAGCATTGTGCAATTGAATGGAAACTAAATACAGTCATTGGCCTTATATTGATTATTTATCTATACATATAATCAAGTTAATAATACTCAAATAATATTTCTAATATTTGACAAAATTTATGATAAATCAGATATCAGGTTGAAATTAGTAATTTGAATTGCTGCAGGATAAGAGAATACCTGATTTAAATGGAATCACGCATAATAATTTTACATTGTGTGACTCTAAATTATCTCATCAATACAGACTAATATTTAGTT
The DNA here is from genome assembly GCA_000697335.1 of Conidiobolus incongruus B7586. Classification (NCBI taxonomy): domain Eukaryota; kingdom Fungi; phylum Entomophthoromycota; class Entomophthoromycetes; order Entomophthorales; family Conidiobolaceae; genus Conidiobolus; species Conidiobolus incongruus. The sequence continues at coordinate 6,292 of JNEM01013312.1, forward strand.
TAGATTAAGTGGCTAAAATTGATATTTTAATATAAATATGATTATATTTGATTAATTTTATTATAAATTATAATTACTTTTTCGGAAAGAATTAAAGTTTCAAATTCATAATATAATTTTTTTGTATAGTTAATATTAATATTGTATCACTTATAATATTTATTAAATACATTTTGAAATATCAAAAAAATATTGGCCAATTAGTTAAAAGGTTAATCTATTAATTGAGCTATATTTAGGGGTTAATGACATTAATAAAATATTTAAAAAACACTAAATATCATATGACTTGCAATACTTTTATAGAGGAGATCTGATTGTTTATTTTCTTAAATGATACTCAACAATATTATCATCTTTAATATATCTATTATTTGATTTTAGCTCAACAGTTATAAATAATTCATATTGTTTTGTAAATAGCTTGAGAAAACGGTCGGATTAAGTAGATGTATTATCTTTCATTAATAATAAGATTGAAAATATTTTGAAGATGGTGATATTATTAATTATAAACTTTCACTTGAATAATTTTATTTGTTGAAATAATTGAGGTTTTATTTCAAACCATTTAATTTTAATTAACCACATTATTATACATATTCAATAATCTTAGTATTATTCATTCAAACTCTCAATGATGATATGAAAAAGAAAAATAATATAATCAGTATTGGGATATTAATTATTCAAAAACTTAGTTAAAAAACAACTCAAATTATTTCTAGATAATCTTTTAAAACTAAAAATAATAAGATTATTAACTTTAAGATCATCTTGTTGGTTGGTTATTTAAATAGTGAAAAATTTTATTAATTAAAAAATATTCAAGAATTATATTGATATTATTCCCGTAATTTGTTTAAAGACTAAGATAAAAAGTATTATACCACAATGAAAGAATAAAGAAAAGGAAATATATTATTCAAGTATAGTTTAAACTTTTTCTTTAAAAAAAACTCAAACTGCATAATGGCGTAAAAATATGGATTTTTGATTATCAACCATTTTTACTACATTTGAAAAGAAAATTTCAATTTAAGTTTACATTCAAATGCTGTCTCATTAAAAGCAAGTTAATATATTCTATATAATATCAAAAATTATAATGCATAACTCAATGATTATAATTAGAATGAATTGAAAACTCGACTTCATTTACATTCTAAAAAATGAATATAACTCTTGTATTTAGAATAATGAAAAATATTCAAAAATATAATGGATACATTCTTCTAATATTAATAAATTTCTCAAAAAACATCTAATAGCTATAACTTTTATTATCGGTTATTTATTTATTCAAGGGATATAAAAGCTCATAACTTAACAAATTTTAAGAACAATTATCATAAAAAAATCTTTTTTTTCTTTTTTAATTTAAAAGAATATAAAGTGGAAATTGTGAAAATTTATTTTAAGGTTTAAAATAAATAGGAATATATTCATTTGATAAAGTAATATAAAAATAGATAATTTTATAGCTAAAGATTTTTAATTTCATTTTAAAATTCATATTTAAATTGAATAAATTCCTATTATCAATATATACTTAAAATAACTTTTATATAATTGATTTTTATACTTTATAAATTCAATAATTTTGTTTTAGTTGAATAAATTTGATCAATATATATATAAGTATATATATAGCCTTTTCAAATTTTTAAAACTCCAAGTTGTAGCTGGGTATTCAGTTGAGATTTGTTTGGAATTGAAGATATAATATTAAAATCAATTAAAGTATAGGTAATTACTTTTGATCTTAAAGCCATTAAGGTTGATCTCTGATGAAATTGATAATTTTTAACGAGTATTGATTAGAAATATTTTTTCAGTTTCATCATTTTCATAATATGATTTTAAGTTGAAAATTGGGCAATCTGAGTCTAACAGTAGAGTGGAATTGATATTAACATGATCCAAATACTTGCTTAAAACTTTATCGACAACTATGTTTTCTTTAATTACCTTAAATATGTAATATATTAATGATTATCTAATTATATACAATTATAATCGATATTCATTAATTATTTATAAATAATTCTTATATACCTAGTTAATTTGATATCCTTTATTAGTAATCAGATAAATTTTAAGTATTTCACAAGTATATATCTACTATGATTACTATGCTGATAAATTGAAAATTAAATTATCCTTCTGGAATTATATATTCCAAATGGGGAGTTTTATCTTTACTATAAGCAGATTTTATCTTAACTTATAATTTAGCAATTGTAATCAACGTAATTAGATATCGATTTGACTTTGAATAATTTCATGGATTTAACTATATAATTGGACTATAAAAAGATGCATATATCAAACAATAAACGATATTAATATAATTTGAAAATATTTAAGTATTGGAATCATACTTTTGATTTGTCAAATTCATTGAACACATACATTATTATAATCACTTTAAATTTTACAGTTGAGTTATAATATTCTCTATTTCAATCTAAACCAACTATCTGATATTTAATCAAATAAATTTTTAATAACTTGTGTTACAATTGTTGAACGGGTACATTATAACCTGGAAAACAAATTAAAATTCTGAGAATAGAAAATTTGTTTTGTGCTTATTAAATGTGAATATGTGAAAACGTGTAAACCTCTTTTCAATGATAAATAAATTAGTTTGAATTTATGATGATTGAGAAATGTAGTTTTAATATTAAATTATTAATGATACCTTTGACAACAAAATATGTATATACATATATTAATATCCTTAGATGAGTACTCTCAATTGAAATTTAACTTTGAACTAATAAATTAATCCATAATAATAATAATAATAATAATAATGGATTTAATTTAACTGAATCTATAAATAAAATTTTACATTTTTATTTATTATAAATTCTATAATCAGATGGTTAAAGTTGAATTGGATAAACGATGCAAATTTTGGTTCAAATTGACCAATTTGTCTATGTTAAATTTAACATTACATCACTAATTCCAGATTGACTCCGAAATTTCATTGAATTTTATGAAAATAAAAGTTCATTGATTAATAAATAATATATATAAGATAAATTTAATAAATATTAAATAAATTTTTTATTAAATCATATTCATATTTAAAAATGGAGATAAATGTGAATTGTAATTATAATTTATGTCAAGTAAATTTGTTTAGTAGTATAATTAATATTGTTAATAATGAAATATGTTAATTAAAATTTAATTAATTCGGGATTATGCATATTTGAAAATTCAAATTAAAGTATCAATGTTACATATTGAAATTTATTAATAATTTAAGTTTAAAAATTTTACTTATTAAAGTGAATTTTAATTTAATAAAATCCAAAGTTTTTCTTTTTAATATTGAATAAAAATATTCTAAATTTATTATTTATTGTTAGATATCAATCAAAAAAATATAGATATATAGTCCTAATGTTTAGAATATTTATGTGGTTAACTTTGATTGTGAAATATTTAATAAGGAGCGATAGTCAAAATTGGAAATATTTTTTAATTTTAAGTGGATTGAGATGATATAATAATTGCTGATTTATTTCTTTAAAATTAAAAGAATTACTCAGCTAATCATGATGGATTGTAAATTGGGCCAAATTTGAATTTACCATACTTGGCTATGATTGGATGATAGATTTATAGATTCTTTCTAACTAGAAAAAAAAATCAAATTGGGCCAAGTATGATTGGTCAGTAATCAATTTAATGGGCTCGATTAAGGAGCTTGGGCCAATTTAATCTCAAGAAATTAGTAAGTAAAAATGCAAGAAAGTGATTATTGGACAGGATTTCACCCACACTTTCGACAAATAATAGCTATTTTGTCAAATTGGAAAACCTTTAAATCCATAGGACTTGACTCATTTTCCTTAATTTTCTACTTTTTTTTGTATTTTCATTTCTTGAACTACTCAGTTACATTCATTCAATTTTATATATAACTGACTCTCTTTTTCCTCTTGTTTCCCTTTCTAATATTATTTTACTTGTATACCTCTTGTTAATCTTTAAAACAAAATCCTATTAATTGAATATGAAAAGAGTTAAAGTCGGTTCCAATAATTCTGTTAGTTCTAAACCGCCTAACGAAAAAGATTCTAAAAAAGACCTTCCAACTCATTTTGATTTAAAATCTGTTAGAACAGATAGAGATGAGTCTGGTCCTAAAGAGAAAAGGTTTATGGGCTTACCTGAAGCGCCCACTTTCTTCCCTACTGAAGAAGAATTTCAAGACCCCATAGCTTATATTGCTAAAATCACCCCAGAAGCTCAGTCCGCGGGTATTTGTAAAGTTGTCCCACCAAAAGGATTTAAGCCTGAGTTTGCACTAGACACTAAGGTATTTAGATTTCCTTTTCTTATTATTTTGTTAAGTTTTTCTATTCCCTTTCACCATTTAAAATTTATATTTTTCATACTCTATCATACATTTTTAATTATTCTATCAAATTCCCTTTTCCCCTTGTTAATTTATCAATTGCATTTAATTTTATTTTTCCCATTCTACTAAAATCATTGGATTAACATATTCAATGTTATCCCGTTTTTCATTTCCCCCCTGAATATTAACTAGTTTTCAATTCCGTTTTATCTAATATGTTCATTTTAATGAATTTTATATTTTAAAATTGTTCATATGTTCTTGTATTACCCAGATCATTTATTTATACTATTCTGCTATTTAGATTTTTAAATTTAAGTCCAGGAAGCAACACTTAAGATCAGTTAACGGTCTCGGAAGGGTTAACTCCAATTACATTGAAAGATTAAGTAAATTCCATAGTCAATATGGTCAGCCTATCAAATCCATTCCTCATCTCGATCATAAACCAGTCGATTTATACAAACTATCTAAATTAATCGCTGAAAGCGGTGGTAGTGCTGAGGTTAGATATCTACTTCAATTGTTTGTAAGATCATTTTTATTAATATTTTATTAATAGATCTCTGCCAAAAAACAATGGGCCTATATTGGTAGACAGATGAAATTTACTAACAAAACTTGCACTTCTTTGTCGACCGCTTTGCGTCAATTACATGAAAAATATATCGAGCCTTTTGAAGATCACTTGGATCATTATAGAAATTTCAAGCCACCTAAAGGTAGCGATGAATCTAAAATTGATCCTGACGCTTGCCGTCTATGTCATAAAGGAGATGAACAAGGAATTATGTTACTCTGCGATGACTGTGAAAAAGGCTATCATTTGACTTGTTTAAAGCCTACCCTCTTTGCCGTCCCTAATTCTGATTGGTATTGCCCCTTCTGTCTTCTTCAAACTCCTAATGATTATGGATTTGAAGACGGTGGGGAATATACTCTAGCTTCCTTCCAAGCAAAAGCTGACGAATTCAAACGAAATTATTTCCCTTATCCTACTAATGAGGATATGGTTGAGGAAGAGTTTTGGAGAATTTTAGCCGATCCTTTATCTACCTTAGAAGTAGAATATGGCGCCGATTTACATTCAACAGTTCATGGAAGTGGGTTCCCTACTATTGAAAGACAACCTACTGATCCTTTATCTCGCCATCCTTGGAACTTAAACACTATTCCAACCGTTCCTAATTCATTATTTATTAATATCAACCAGGATATTTCTGGAATGATGGTACCATGGATTTATGTTGGTATGTGTTTCTCCACCTTCTGCTGGCATAATGAAGATCATTATACTTACTCTGTCAACTATCAACATTGGGGAGATACTAAAACTTGGTATGGTATTCCTGGATCTCATGCAGAGGCTTTTGAGTCAGCTGTGAAAAAGATTTTACCCGAATTATTTGATAATCAACCCGATTTACTTTATCAATTAGTTACTATGGTATCTCCAAGTATTCTCACTCAACATGATGTTCCCGTCTATGCTCTTGACCAGCGCCCCAACGAATTTGTAATCACATTCCCTAAAGCTTATCATGCTGGCTTTAATCATGGTCTTAATTTTAATGAAGCTGTAAATTTTGCTCCTCTCGATTGGATCCCTTATGGACTTGATTGCGTCCTCCAGTATAAGAAGTTTTCCAAAAATCCTGTCTTCTCTCATGATGAGCTACTAATTAACACTGCTTTAAATACTCCTGATCTTGCAAATTCTCATTATATGAGGGAAGCCTTCCAAGATCTTCATAGACGAGAAAAAGGAAATCGAGACAAAATTAGACAATACTTACCCGATGCTAAAATTGAAGAAATGCCTAAAGGAGATGTTTTCCAATGCAAAAAATGTAAAGTTTTCTGCTATTTATCAGCTATTGGATGTAAATGCGATACTGAAGTGGTGTGTTCAGATCATTATTATTCACTTTGTAAATGCGATCCCGAGTCCAAAATTGTCTATCAAAGATATAAAGATAACGAATTGAACGAACTAGTGGACAAGACTATGAATCAAGCTTCTGGAACTAGTCTTTGGCAAGATAAATTAACTTCCGCTCTTAAAGTAAATCGTAGCCTCCCATTATCTTTTTACCAAGATCTTGTTGATGAAGCTGAGAGTATTGGTGTGGATTCCTCTGAAACGGAAAATTTGAAAAACTTTGTTGTAAAATGTAAAAATTGGATTTATATGGCTGAAGGATATTTACAGCAAAAGGACGAAATCTGGACTTTACCCGATCTCGAAAGAGATGCAATGATTGATGAGATCAAAGATTTAATTACTAGTGCAAATACGATGTGCTTCGGTTCTCCAGAACTAGATGCATTAAAAGATATCGTTTCACCAAAAAACTTGCTAATTCATCAGATCACAGAAGCATTAGCTGATCAAGATGCCGAAACCGATTATTTAAATGACTTAATGACACAAGCCAAAGAACTTGAATTGGAGAATGACTCTACCAAGAAGCTTAAGGACAGACTATCAGGTTTGCAATGGTATCAATATGCTCAAAAATTAACTGCCGAATCATATCGTGCCAAGCTTACTTTACAAGATATTTCTAGTGTTTTGGATCAAGCACTTCAGCAAAATATACCACCTGACCACCCACTGGTTGGAGCTTTGCAAGCACTTTACAAGCAAGGTGAAGAATGGAAAAAGCTCGCTATTCTTGTAAAGACAGCTCCTTCGGTAGCTTTGATGGATATCGATTATCTCATTTCCAAAGCCGAAACTTTCCCTCATACTGCCTCACTTCTTGAAGACTTAAAACAGCTCAAAGAAGAATATGGACCTCAACAAGCTAAAGTTCTCACGATTTTGGAGCAATGCACTTCACCCGACTTTGTTAAGCGACCTAATTATGACGACGTCTTAGCTATTTTAAATGATATCAATTCTTTGTCCTTAACCGACAAACAAATGTACGATCTTGAAGAATATCAAAAGCAAATGATTCAATGGATTCAATCGGTTGTAGATGCTTTTGGAATGGTTTTAAATCAAGATTCCACCAAACCCAATCAAATCCGATTCAATTTGGAAATGATTAAGCTCAAGATCAAGTGCAGAATTGAAAAGAAAACTTCCCTCAAATGTCCCTGCGGACAAAATCCCGACTTCCCCACTGTTGGTTGCTTTAAGTGCCGTCGTCAATATCACAGAGCTTGTTTACATATAAACTACCGTCCTGGCCATCCTAGCGCATGCTTGAATTGTGAAACTTTCTGGATGAATGATATTCGTAAGCGTCCTTCTTTAGATACTGTTGTACAATTGGTAGATCGTGGTAGAAAGCTTCCATTTATTTGTAAAGAATTTGATTGTCTTCTTTCCATTTCTCTGGATGTTGAGCATCTAAAACAGTTATGCGAGAATTTTAGAGGAATTCCAAATCCAAAAGATCAATCAACTCCGATCAAACAGTTGGCTAAGAGTATCATGAACCTTGAAGTAACTATTGATGAACAATCCAAATTACTTGACGATTTAATTGAAGTGATTAATACTAAAAAGCCCAAAGGTTCAAGAAATAATCTTGAAACTCATCGTTTCCCAGCTCCTACTGGGCAACCAGTCCCATCGACTACCACCTCATCCGCTCCTTTCAAACATCCTCCTCCTGTCATAAGCCATCATCCTAAATGGGAGCCCAATCGCTCTCCAAAACACACTGCTTCTCACTACAATTCAACCCAATTTATTGTTCCTCCCAAATCTGATGACAATCACTATTCTCATTCATTAGCAAATTATTCAAGCTCCAAAGACACTTCTCGTACATGGCAGGAGCCGTCTCATTCCTACAGCGAATTAGGATCCAGAACTTATCATCCATCCCATATCCCTGATCGCAACATGTTTCCCACCCCAACTTCAAATGGAAATCATCACCGAGTTATGTCCCATTCTAAAACTGATTTCCCTGATGAAATCCCTTCCCATCCTTCTACAAAGCGTTCGTTACACAGTATGGAAACTCCATTATCTTATCCACCATCAAAATACAGCTCTGGAAGTTCTCATAGTTTATCAACATCTCGCCCTCATTATGTAGTTTCCAATGTGAATAGTAATGTGTCTGGTAGCTCTCATCCTTCACACTATTTGATTTCAGATTCATCTTCATCATCCAGACCTTCTACTGATCCCCATTCTTTTTCCATATCTCGCAGCGATCGATCTATAATTTCAGATCATAACCGAAATTCTACTTCTCCAAAGAATAGCTATTACACCGGCCATTCACACTATGCATCCGGGCATTCTCTTTCTTCCAAAATGAGCGAATCACCCGGACCTTCTCGTATAGGAAGTTTATCGTCTTATTCTATGACTCAACCAGCATCTCACTCATCAATACCCTCTGCTTATCCCAATGACAGTCAACACAGATCCTCATATATTAAGGCAAGGGCACCTATTTCCCTTAACAGTCACAATCCAAATGATCGACACATCTACCCTCCACCTTCTCACATGAGAGATATGAATGGTCATCGCCATTACTAAATTAATTTATATTAAATCAATTTTAAGATTTTTATTTTGATAAAATAATTAATATTAATATTCAGCCATTTCATTTAAACCACGTTACTATTAAAATACAAAATTGCGAACTTTAGTATTTTTGATAAATGAAGTTTTAATGGTTAAAAATTGGTCACTATTTCAAGAAAATATCCGAATACTAACAGCAATTTAACTTTATATGTAAAATTGATTCAATCATTTTAAAATTATTTGTATTAGTCTTATGAAGCGCTACTAAACATATTTGGTATATTGAATTTACTATCCAAATAAGTACATTAGGCTAAATAGTTTTTAGGGATTAAGAATAAGAATTTAAATCATAAAATATAACTATTTAATTTTAATAGTTATATAAAAATCATATACCATTTTATCATTCTTTGTAATTATTTTAATATATAATAAAAAATATAAAATATATTTTATTAAGTTTATTCAAAAATGTAAATGAAAAAATAATCAGGATTTGGGGAAATGTCACAGTATCAATATATTAAGGGGTAATGAAATCATAATACCTAAATTATACAAGGATCAATGAAAATAAATCAAACAGAGCAATGAATTTTACTTAAATATTGGTTTTTTAACATTATTTGGAGTTTTGCTCATTAAATGTTACCACATCCAAGATAAACTATTCAATTTCAATAACTACAATCAAACCTGTGTAAATTTAGACTTTTTATTAAAGTGTTAATGAAAAACAGTAAACTGGATTAATTATTATATTCTTGTCACATTATCGCTTGATATTAATAATTTAGAGAATTAATGCTAATAATTGAAATAAGAATATTATTGATTAACATAATATTTTATTAAAATTGGGATATATATATAATAAAAAATATCAGTTAATTAGTAGTTATTTAAATTTTATAATTTAATAATTTATTTATCTTATAATTTTTAAGTTAGGAATAGTTTCTTGAATAATTATTAATAAATAATTATTATTTTTTTTCAATTGTATATTTTATTAAAAAAGAATTAACATAATATGATTAAATCAATTGAATTTGGATATATTTTGTTATTGATAAAGAATGAATAATATAGGTATTTATTAAGAATAATGTTGTTATTAAAACATATAACTTCTCAATATTTTAATTAAAATAAGCATTAAAAATATTCCGAATATTTTTAAAAAAAATTATAAAATTCTGTTTATTATTATTATTAATGGGAGTTATTTAAAATATTTTAATTTTAAGAATTTTAATATAATTATTTTGAATTGTAATATATAAGGATATATTCATCACTTAGGAGTTATTTATTAGAATATTATCAAAATAAAATTACAAATTCAAATATTTCAATTTTATACATAATTTAAATTTGTTATTAATGTATTATTCAGATATTATTAAAACTTTTATAAATTATTTAAATTTTATAATTAAATTTTAGGTATTATTAAATATTTTTTAATTATTAAATTTAAGGTTTAAATTCCAACTCTACTCATATGATATAATAATAGTATTTTTCTAATTTATATTTGATTTAATTTAAGGTTATTAGTTTGTATATTATTATTAATTTAGATGAATTAAATGTACTTTCACTTTTTTGGCTTTTATAGAAAAACTATGCTAATTAATGAATAAGCAATGATTAATGATAATAAATTTATTTTACAAATTTATATTTTATCTAACCTAATGTATAACAGGGTCAATGTATATAAGTTGTTTCAATGTAAACAGTGTGGGAAAAAAGTCCTTGTTTATTTGGTAATGGTTCCCTTATTTATATGTAAGAGTTGGTAAGGGTTCAAAGATAAAATAAGACAAGATAAGATCAAGTAAATAAAGAGATAAGATAAAGCAAGCAGATATGATTGACATGTTATGATAATGATAAAGTGATCTGATCCATGACACAGTGTTAAAAATTTTCAAATGATTTAAAAAAGAGTAAACTACAGTATTATATTACTGGCTTGCTTTTGCAATTACAATTGGCATATATTAATTTTAATAATTATAAGCATTCATTATTTTTATTCTGTGGTATTTGGTTTTTGATGATGATTATCATTATATACTAATACATATTATCAGATATTAAAGATGTCTAATTATATATTATTTGTGATATAATCAAGTCAACATTTAATTTCCAATTGTTACACTTGTATTCATTATAAAAGTATTAGATTAATTTACTCTTGGGTCAATTGTAAATTTCATTCATGTATAATCATTTAAATTGATAATTTGAGATCATTGATATATTGAAATAGGTGAGTTAAAGACTAAAGTGATATATATATATACTGCTCCAATGTTATTTAATTCAATACTACTCTCCCGGTTACCTATTAAAATAGCAATGTATCTGATCCTAAATTTATATTAATATTTGCAGTTTTATTTCATTACTCCAATTTCATTTAAAAACTCCTTAAAATTTTATTCAAACTGTGTGTTAATTTAATTGGTCAGTTTAACCAAATAAGTGAATGAAAATTAAACAAAAATAAAGAATTGATGCAAATAGGTGAATGAAGGATTTAAGAGAATTTGTGGGTGGGTGGATGACTTAACTGGATCTATTAAACAAAATTCATTTCCCACATCAATCTTTAATTTTGAGCCAATTATTCAAAAAGTGGCCAAATTTTTTAATTTTATATTTCAATTATTCACAAAAATTATTTTATTACTATTAATGAGTAATTAAAATTATTTATATAAAAAATTTAAAATTAAATAATCCTGTTTAAGGATCAATATATGCTATAAAAGATTATCTCGATACTAATCACTATTAATGGTCAGATCCATTTACTAAATTATAAGATGTAAAGTTATAATATCTCAAGCTAAATTGATATAAAGGGATGATAATTGGTGATTAATCGAATAATATTATATAATTAAAGTAGTAGTTAAGGTATTATTAAGGGCTGATAAACATGAATATTCGTCTTTAATTTATATAAATGACGGTATTCAATATAAACTTTAATATATGATTTTGTCATTGTTTGCGTTGATAGGTTAATAAATTAATCAAATTTGCTTTGATTATTGGTAATAGATTTTTCTTATTGAAATCTATGAAATGCAATGTAATTATATTTCATTTGACACCCTATTTAATATAATAATTTTAATCAGAATTAATAATATGATTTTATTTATAATTGATTAAAAATTCAATAATTTATTAAATTCTTTTTAATTTTTGAGTTAAATTATTTTAAATTGAAATAAATTATAATTATTAAAAATATTAAATTTTTTAATAAAATATATTTCTTTAAATAAAAAAATAACTAAAACTATAAATCATGTTTTATTCATATTTTTTTAATACTCATGTGTTTTAGAAAATCAAGAATATTGAGTTTAAAATAGTCTAATTTATGAAATAACTATTAATATATACCATGAAACCATAATTCAAAATTTTATTAATCATAATTATGAATAAATCTCATATTGATTATATAAATTAGGCAAATATTTATTTTAAAAATAAAATTGATTCTGAATATATATTTGAAGAAGTTATTATCGTTCATATTGAATTCTCAAATTTTGATTTAAATGTTGTATACAATAAATTTAAAGATTATTTAATAATTTACAAAATATTACTTACAATCCTGCTATCTTTTGAATGCAAATAATAAAGATTATTATATGTATTAATTATTTTGTAAAATTTAAAACCATTATTTAATGATAAGTTAATATTTTATAGTAAAATTATTCAAATTATTGTCCAAAATTCAAATTTATTGATATTATTACTATGTAATTTAAATAATATTGCTTTTTTATGATTAAAAAGAAATAAATATATAATATAAAATTAATTCTCTCTTTTATTATTAATAACTTTTTGCTATACTTTTATCAAACTTCTAATAATAAAAAAAAACAATTTTTTTAACTAAGACCAAAATTTGATATTTAACAAACTAATTAAATTTTCTAATAGAAATTTTTATTCCTGTAAGCTAGTTTTTTAATTGTCTAAAATAATTGCAATTATATAGGTTATAATTTAAAAAATATATTGGATATGGTAATTGTTTTTAATTATTTTAAATTATATAATTTTTTATAAATTAATCTATTTTATAATTATCATACAAAATAATAAGCTTTCTTAAACTATATTAAAAATTTTAATATAATATAATTTTATTTAAGAAATAATATAAAGTTTATTACTAATTGATTTTATTTAAAAAACTAAATAAAAATAATATATACTATTTTAATCTATTATAATAATTATTATTTGCTTATAAATAAGACATTTACTTAAAAAAATTTAAAATAGAAATTGAATTAACTTAATTTGATATTTTATTTATATTTTAATAAAAGATTATTTAAAAAAATTTAAGATTTATTAATTATAAAAATTTATTATAAAAGC
>JNEM01013313.1:0-32102 GCA_000697335.1 Conidiobolus incongruus B7586
TTAATTTTATATCTTATTTTTATAAGTTAGTATAAATTTAAACTTTAGTATATATAATATGCTTGCATAATAAATATTATATTGCTTTAATAGTTTTATAGCTAAAATAATATGATATTTATTAATATATTTTCTATTTTATTAGCAAGTAAAAAAATAATAATAGAAATTAATTTTTCAAATTTTGATAATTTTTAAATAATATCTTTTTTAGCTTTAAAATCACAAATCTAGCAATATATGGTAGTTTCAAATAAAATTTTATTTATATAAATTATTTACAAATATTAGATGATTTTAATAGGTTTATAATTGAATTTTAAGGATATAAAAATAAAAGCATTTTAATAATCATTATATAGTTTAAATATAACAAAATCTAATTATAAATTCTTAAATCTTAATATATTAATAAAAAATAATTATAATTGAATATATATATATAACTATAGTATTTATTTTCCAATATATTTTATATATAAATAATCTGTCAAAACTTATAATATACTAACCTATAAAAATAATTTATAAAATCAAAAATACTTATATTTTTATTAATAACTTGATTAATATTTAATAAAATCAAATTAAATTAAATAGTTAAAATCTATTATATTTATTAATAATATATATCATTAAATGATGATATTTAGTTATTAATTAGTTATAATATAAATCCTTAAATTTTAACTAAGATAAGTTATAAATTTGTAGATTTTTGGTGATTAAAGAAAAATTAAAACTTAGTGTATTTGTCTTTAGCTTTTCTAATTTCTTTAAGTTTATAAGGTATAAAATCAATTAATTTCTTATATTAAAAAAGATTAATCTTATTCTATACTTCTTGAATATTTTTTTAAAGCTGATTTAAATTTTTTGTTAGAGGGAAAACTTGAATAACTTTTTTTAACTAATCCCAAAAATATTTAATTAGGTTAAAGTTAAAAGATTAAGAAAGTTATTTTATAACTATTATTTTGTTATTTTTAAGTTATTTGGTAGTAAAAGCTATAATATAGCAAAAAATATTATCTTGCTAGAAAATAACATTAGATTTGTTTAACCTATACTATTCAATGTTTTTTTTAATTTATTGTTTAAAATACTTTAATATATCTTAGCATTAATTCCCCTATTAACTTTACAAAGATATTTTATATTTAAAGACAATATACATCTTTAAACAATAATTAACCTATCAATATACTTTTAGGTAAAATTAACATGATGGTCATAAAGTAATTTTATATCTTTTTTAAAATATCTAGCTTTTCTATTAAATCTACTAAAATATATTTTTGTTTCATTAAACCAAATAACTTTACTCTAATTAGTTTTAATTTAATATTAATAATAATATTTAAATTCTTGTTTAATTATATAATAGGATTTCTTTAGTTAAAGGTGTTTTTTCTTAAAATATAAATGGTATTTATGTTAATATAAAGTATATATAATAATATTAATGCTAACTAATATTTTTATATAGTTTTATAATTCCTATTATATTTCTATAATAGTATTATATTTACTTATATTAACTAACCTACAAATATATTTCTTATTATATTTATTTGTGAACTTAATATAATTAAGTTTAAATATGTTTTTATTATTATTCTTAATAACTTTAGCTATAGTAAACTAGTTAACACTAGTAATTTGTATAATATTATAAGTTGATTTATTTTTTTATAAAGTTGATTGATATATAAGTGAATTTTTTTAAAGAGGGATTTAAGTAAAATATTATTAATAAAGAGAATTTAGTATATTTGTAAAATATTATATAAAATAAAAATAAAAAAAGAAAAAAGATATGGTTATATATTATTAAATATATCCCTTTATCTTAAAAACCTATAAATTTATGACTTATCTTAATTAAATATTAAGGGTTATTATTTTTACCAATAGTTTACTAAATATATCTAAATATATTTTTTATTATCAAATAATATACCTTAATTATATATCATAGTTTCAGGTAATTTAATATATATAATTGTTTTAATATTAATTAAAATATATATATTTTTGATTTTATGACTTGCTTTTACAAGTTAGTGTATATTTGAAAGATCAGAAATTTAAAAATTACTATTATTTAATTTTTATACTAATATTTATAAAATATCAAATTTTAGTATATGATAAAAAAACTATTTTCTAGATATTAAAAGATTAACAAAAATATGATATAAAGTTATTAATATTATAAAAGAATATTGATTAAATATTTTATAATTTTTTTATAATTTATATATTGAAATATTTATTTTGAATCTCAGAAAATTCTTATTATTAAAAATTTAGAGTATTGATAATATTTTAAATCAAATACTTTACCTTATTTCATTGCTTTTTAAATTGATTAAAGGATGCTATATATCTTAATTTATATTAATTATTTTATATTTAATAATTAATTAATCTATGTAAAATTTATTCAGTTCAATATAATGACTATTTAATTATTTATTATTGATATTATTTAATTTATTTATATTAAATATAATTTGAAATAATATTTAAAACAAATTCCTAATTGATTAATTTTAAAATATAAAAAAATTATTATTCTTTAATTTAATCCAATTTAAATTTACTATAAAAAATATTAAAAAAATAAATTTACTTTTATATTGGTGTCAAAAGTCGAATATTAAATAATATCAAATCATCAAGTTTATTCTAAAATGGTCAGCTCATAACATATACTGTATTATCAGGAAATTGTTAAATTATTTAAATAATTTTTATATTATTGATTTAAATTAGTTTCTATTTATTTAATAAATAAAGGTATTCTATAAGAATGAAACTCATTTATATATTTTGTATATTTTTGATAATAGGAAAAATTATTGGTTCTTAGTTTCTTCGCGATAATAGTTAGTTGAATCAGTTTCAAAGACTCTCAATTTGCTGACAACGTCGGGATTGTAAACATTTAAGCCTTCTTGGAATTCTACTTTACTCTTAGGATTTCTGGAATCTAAGTCAGTGAAGGCTTCAGTATGCAAAATAGGATCGAAAGATCTGGATTGATTTAAAACGATGGCTAAGGCATCAAAGCCAGCTTCTTTGACCTTTTCACGTTCCCTAAACCAGTTGAAAATTCGGAGGGGAATCATCTTCCATCCGATGTAATTATGTAAGCGAATGTAGCCGACGGGTGGCAATTCTGGAAATTGTGGACTTAATAATAATTCGTCATCACTTAATTTGGTAATTAAATTATATGGAGTGGGTGGCACTTCCTCAATCTCCTTAGTGTCTTTAGATTCTTCATCCTTCTTAGCATCATCGCTGGGACTTTCATAAACCTTTGACTCAATTTTAACCTCATTTACAATTTTGACAGGCTTGGAAATATCTCTCACCAATACACCGTCCTGAATACCTGCTAAGATTTTGTAATAGGCTTCATGACCTAAGGCAACAATACCATGGAAGCGATCCTTGGGATCGGCTTCTCCCCTACGACGGTCCTTCAATTGGTTTAATATATATTTTTGGATGTCCCCTTGCTTTTTCTCTTCAACTATTTCATAATCGACGGCACCAGCATCAAAGATAGGCTAAAAATACTTAATAAATATACATTAATTAGCTAATAAATTCAATTACCTTGGCATATTTTTCAAACCAAGACCTAGCTCTAAACAAGGAGTCCTCCGAATTTTCGGGCCCATTCAAAAATATGTAATACTTCTCAGTGTCTTGGTTAATAGTCATAGGTTTATCAGCTAACACTTTAGCTTGCTTCTGATAATATCTGCGAAT
The DNA here is from genome assembly GCA_000697335.1 of Conidiobolus incongruus B7586. Taxonomy (NCBI): domain Eukaryota; kingdom Fungi; phylum Entomophthoromycota; class Entomophthoromycetes; order Entomophthorales; family Conidiobolaceae; genus Conidiobolus; species Conidiobolus incongruus. The sequence goes on from JNEM01013313.1 coordinate 3,790, forward strand.
TTTTTCACACTCCCACCTATCGTAGTATTTGAGACCTGCAATTGCACTTAAAGTACCAAAGAATATAGTGGTATTACGTGAAGGCAAATAGCTTTTAATTGTATTCATAATTTTATAATTTTATTTATTTATTTATATTTGTTTGTTTGTAATTATAATATATCAAAGTATATTAATATAATAATTTAAATTAAATTCAAATATAATAAAAATTATGGGATCATTTTATCATATGATTAAAATTTTCCATTTTTAGGTATTATGATCCACATTACATATTTATTATTATTATATAAAATTTTAAAAATTAAAAATATTTAAAATATATTAAATAATAAAAATTAGTACAAATTAATAAAATTTTCAAAAATTTAATAATATGAAAATTATTTGACAAATGTATATAATTTAATAATTATTGTAACTATTATTAATATTAAAAGTAATATTTTAATAATTTAGAATAATAAATTGATTATATTCAATAAACAAATACAATTCGATTTAAGGCAATTTTCCTTGATTATTTGCAGAAATCTTATTTTTAAATTATTTTTTAATAGCTGGTTTAATAAAAGTTTATTTTTTGTTAATTTTAATTTTTCAAATTTATATAATGATTATATAAAGAGAAGATTCAAATTTGGAAATGTTATTTGAATAATCGAAATATAATGTACTAGTTTCCAACTTTATTAATGATAGGGTTAATTTTTATATATAAAAATTCATCATATTCTTTATGTTATCCAATTTTGTTAATTATTGTATGATATAACGTAAACAAAAATATAATATTTTTACAAATTTAAAATTTATTAATACTGAATATTATTTTTTTAGGTTTATTATTATATCAATAATTTTACAAATTATATTATTTATAATATTATTTTGAACTATATTTAAGTTTTTATTTATATTATAATTTTAATTAAAATTATAAAAAATTCATTTAAAAATTTGTTAATCCAAATCAAATAATTCTCTTTATAGTATATTATTTTCATTTTATCATTAAGACAAATTAAAACAAAAAATTCATATTAAATTTATAATTAAATATAATATAAATAAATTAAATATTTGCTTAAAATTATTAATTAAATATATATATATATATAATCTTGACAAGAATGCCATTTTATTTTTTAGCATATCAAAATACAACAATAGATTTTAGAATTAATATACTCTACAGTGATCACCAATGGATTGGTTAAAAGAGGTTTACACTCAAGTTAGTCAACTGCAAGATGTGGTAATTATTAAATATTTACCAAATTTAAATTAGACTCTGGTATTTCGATTATTATTTAAGTTAAATTTATTATATTATTAGTTTAATACTACCAGGCGAATATTAATTCATAATATTAATACTTGATTTATAGATTAGCATTTAGTATTCATATTTAAATTCCAGTACTTGAAGTGAGCGCTAGTGGTGGGAAGGAAGTGGTCGCTGATACATTTGGAATCCTCTTCATAAATTGAGCATTGAACGGTTTTTCCACTCCTATTAATATGCATGTTGTATTGGTTATGTCCGTATCCTAATGTAATTCCTGGAGAGATGGCTACAATATCGGAGTAGGATGTCACTCTGGTATATGTCCAGGGCTTGGAGTTCAAATACTTGGCAAATTCGGGATTGCCGAGTCGGGGTTGGCCGTAGGTAATGACATTGATATGTTCCCAGGGCAGTAGTTGGTTTTGAGCTAATTTGAATGCGATTAATCCAGCTAATGCGCCACCCAAGCTGTGGCCAGTGAACACAATCTTGAAGTCGGGATTGTTGATCAAGGCTTCATTCAAAGCATCTCTAGCAGGTGCATACAAAGCATCAGCCATGTGGTTGAAACCATTGTGAATTTCAGCATTCTGGTAAGGTTCCTGGAGATTTGCAGAGATAAAAAATATATTGATATTGAATAACCAATTCACAAGTTTTTGGGAACCTCTAAAACTCAAGACAATTAATTTTTCAAGCGGATCAACAGCTAAGAACCCAGCAGTATTTGTAGAGTCGTCTTTAAAGTAGACAACGTTACTAGCATTGGCAGTATATCCATCACAATTGGAGCATGTCCAAGAAGTCACAGCTTGCTCCTGGCAGTACGAAGCTCCAGCATATTTGATAAAATTCCTAGCCTCTTGCTCAGTTCCAATTTTAGCTACTGGAGCAATTCTAGGAGCAAGAGAAAATTCGAGTACTGGAGCAGATCTCGCCACTCCATTTTGATTCAATTCCAAATGCTTTTGAATTAATTCGTCCACGCTTTGAACTAATTCGGCATTTTCAGTTATGTTTACACTATGGGGAATGGATTTGCCCAGGACTATGGATAAAGTTAATAGATTCAATAACTTCATGATATTAAATATTTTAATTATTTAAATTTATATTTTATCATTGAAATATCAACGTCAGTTATATATATATATATATATATATATATATTTAATCAAAATCACATACACATCTTTGGATATTCGGCATTTAACTTTTTGATACTCGAAATTCTCAATAGGTAATGGGATTTTATTTAGATGTTCCAAGGATTCTCTAGAAAATGGATGCAATGATTAATGACTATTAGTTTGAAGTCAATTTCGTCATCCTCATCTACTACTTTGATCCAATCCCATAGCCATATCCATATCAAATTAATCAGTTTTCGAATTGACAACTGATAACCAAAATGAGGTATCAAGTGGATCTCATATTATTCAATTAATCCGGATTGCAACAAGCACTTATTGAACGATCTCCATTCCACGCGACCATTAGTAGTGAAATTTTTGGCATTGGAGTATTTTCTATGGTTAATAGGACATTTTTGTTTTCTGGTTTGATAGGCTGGAAATTTGAAAGTGACTTGAATGGAGTAATATTAACTTTACCGATGCTGTTATTCGGATTAATTTTGTCGTTAAGTTGGTGGATTTGCTGTAAATTGAATATTCAAAATAAGTGTGATTATTTTGAAGTTTGACTGTATTCAAGTTCTAGCTCTTTGAATATAATAGCAACAAACATTTCAATTTTTCAAAATTTCTAGTATAAATTTTGAAATATCAATGTCATTAATATATAAATATTTTTCAAACTTGTAAAAATTCCAATTTGGGTTATATATCCATTTCCATTGATAAAAATATTTTCTGTTACTGCAATCAACTTCCCATTATACAAGCTGAAATGGATCCAATTGTTAATGTCAAAATCTATTTTATAATGAAACTCAATTTATAATTGGCAATATTTCAAAGAAAGTTATTAATATATTTATTCAAATAAAACCATTACACACAATTAAATTTCTATTAGAATTCAATATCATTTTCAAACTTTTGAATTCATACCAATATTTATCATTAAAAAGTTTTAATGGTATCTGTTTTTAATTTGAGTGCCTTGGAAATACTTTAATTTATCCGATTTTCAAATTTTCCGAATTGGATAAATCACCAAAAAAATTTTATTGTTGTCTGGAATACTTGATACTTTAGCCAGTTTAATCAATCAAGCAATCAAGCAATCAAGCAACAATACAATATATTGTGACATTAAAACACTTTAAAAGTTGTGAATTAATGAAATCTATAAAATGGTATTTACTAATGACTAATAAATTATTTTAAATAATGATTGATATATATTTGATATCATTTTACTTTTCATTGTTGAATATGAAATTAATTAATTTAATATCATTTATTAAACACAACATTAGAAAGGATTTGGCCAAAGATATGTTATATAATTTTTAGATTTACACAATCATATATTTATTATTAAAAATTAACCTTGTAGTGAGATTCTGATTATTAAATCTAACTCAAAATTATGGTCATAAAATCATTGGATTCCAAGGATTTATCTTCAGAAAATATTATTCAATATTGATAATGTTATAAATAAATAATTTTATTAACTGACAATAACAGGTTATCAATTAATAACGAATGGTTTAATAAAAATACTTTGATATGAATTTACAAAAAAAGTATTTAAATGTTATTGGCTAATTATTATTTAAAATTATAAAAATAATTAATTTAGATTTTATAGAAAATAATTATGAATAATTTTATTCTTAGTATTAATTGAATATTATAAAAGATCAAGATTCAGATGTTTATTCAATATTTAGAGAGATTAATTTTATCTGTAACTCAAGTTGAACTACAAACAATGCCAAATTTTGACAAGGGTATAAATTGATATTTTACAGTTATATATTTGAATTCATAATTAAAAATTTACTAAACTCAAAATATTATATATTATTATTGAACAAGTATTTCGTTAAGGATAAAAATATTAATGGTAATACCTGATTGTAATAATTATTTATATTTTACAGAGTTGAGAAAATTTGATGCAAGAGTTTTCAATTGCATGTACATATACAATATATATTACCCTTTTTATGATAACCGTTAAAACATACGATCGATAGTTTTAAATGAAAATTATCATATTCCTCATAATAAAATATTAATTATTCGATGTATTTAGAAAATTTTCATCATGGGCAACTATTATTCTATATTAACTAATTTTCCTACAAATTACAAGAAGAAATTTAATATGAATTTTGGCAAAATAGAGGCTATTAGCGCTCTGTAATATAAAATAGATTCTAAATAATATTGTAATTATTATATCATTTGAACATTGTTTAATTTCAAACGATGAGTTTTTCTAAATTGAAATGAATTTGCTGAAATTCAAGCTTTGAAGCTATTAACTAAGTCAAATATCTTTGAATTCAGACTTGACTATTCAAGAATATCAAGTTGTACCAATTTAATTAATCATAGATGCTATATCAATTAATATATTTGTTTATTGTATTTTATATCAATCATTTCTTTAGCTTTTCAATAATTGGTATTGAAGGGTTAATTAATAATAGTTTAACAAAATATACTAATATAGGATAAGATATAGTTGATAAATAATTGCAAAAATTTGGAACAATTTATACATACATATCAATATTATTATCAAAGGATATTACCAAAATGATAAAATTTTTAAATCACTGTTATTTTTGATATTAATTACATTTGAGCTCTTTATTGTTAAATTAATCAAAGTCAAACTCGTTTTGTTAAAATCCTATTTTACAACTTTAATATTTGAGAAAATAAATGGCCATAATAATTTATGGCAATTATCCAATTTAGTGAATTTCATATTATTTAATATTTCATAATTAATAAATTTCAAAAAAGGAGAGTTATATATGTTTTTTTGATGTTAATTAATATTATAATTTATATTTAATATTCTCGTGGCAGGTACTAAATATATATTTAAGTACTCCGTAATGAAAAACAGGTTAAATTGTGGATCGTAGATAAAAAAAAATAATATCACCTTTTTCGAAAATTATCATTAATTTGATTGAAAATTTATCCAAATTATTAAAATTTTTTCAACAATTATTATATTATAAAAATAATTAAAGAAATTTTGTATTCGAATATGACCATTTAAGTTGGTAACAAGTATACCAGACACTATCTTATAACTATTCCGCTAAATCTCGCTATGATATTGTCACATAGTTATACATAATATCTAAGTCATTGAAATAATTTGATTTTACTTGAATATTTTGATGTAAACTCATTCGCTGCTTCACAAATTAAGAATATAATATGTAGTGGTATTGGTGCATAAAAGATTTAGTAATTTAAAACTATAGTAATCTTGCAGATAATCCAAGTTAATAGTCAATTTAGCGAGACCGGAAGATGGTGCGAATAAGTAGTATAATGGAAATAATGTTAGAGTTTATTAATGATGAGTGTATTTCGGAACAACGAGGACCAAATTCAGACCTACAGTATAAGGCGTCGTTAGAATTCAACTATTTACTTATGGCTGTATGCTATCTCTTGTAAAACTACAATGTGTGAGTGTTCGGAGTACTGAGGCGAATTCGCTATAACGGTGATTGGTAATAGCTTTTATGGTGGATTGACTCAGAGGAATTAGATGAGTAGCAGACTTAATAGCAGGTGCGTTCTCAAACACCCAGTACTATTATTTAAAAATTATAAATAAATTTGAAAAACTTGTTCAAAATGAATTGTAATCCGCTATTACAAATAAAACTAACCAGAAAACTAGATTCAATTTAATACTTTTTGTTAAATATTAGATTTTTCGAGTTCCTAAATGGAGTAGCTAATAATATAAATATATTGGGAGCAAATTTTCAATTTGAAATTAATCTTAGAATTACAATCTATTTTGATAACAATGAAGTTGTTTAATCTCCTTTATCTCTCCTTTATCGTTGCAAATACCATTCCTCAGCCAATATTCTCGACAGAAAATGATGAATTGGTGAGGTCTATAGAAGAAGGTATTCGAAATTATTTGGAGCAGAATAATTCCACCCAAAAGAGTTTGCCAATTATAATGAGTTTGCCAGTTGCAAATGTGGCTCCAGTCGCCAAAATGACTTCCGAAGCCGAAGCAAGAAATTTTGTCAAGTACGCAGGAGTTGCTTGGTGTGCGAAAGATAAGGTGTTGAATTGGACTTGCGACAACTGTAATGGATATGCCTCAGGCGCTAAAGAGGTAACCTATTTCTCAGATGACGATACAAAAACTGCAGGATATTTGGCTGTGAATCATGAACAACAACTACTTGTTTTGGGATATCGTGGCAGTGCAAACATTGTCAATTGGTTATTAAATTTTGACATCAGACTTACTCCAGTTAACTTACCCGAACCCTATCAAAATGCAAAGATGCATAATGGTTTCAACAAAATGCTCAATGCCCTGCTCCCATCATCCACAGCTGCTCTCCAACAAGCATTAGAAAAATACCCGAACTACAAGGTTGTGTTCACAGGCCACAGCTTGGGAGCTGCACTTGCCATGCTGACAGGGTATCAAATGGCAGAAAACGGTATTCTTCCCTGGGAAAAAGTCAATGTCATCACATATGGCCAACCTCGACTAGGAAATCCGGACTTTGCAGCCTACTTGAACTCCAAGCCCTGGACATCCACCAGAGTTACTCCATACTCAGACTGGGTCACCGTTAGTCCAGGTATATCGATGGGATACGCTCACAATCAGTACAACATGCATATTAGCAAAGTCGGTGTTACTGTCGAATGTTCCATTTATGAAGAGGACGACAAATGCATTAATGACCATATTATCCTCACTCGTGACGCTCACTTTCAATATTGGGATCAAAGAATGAATTCAAAATGCTAAATTAATTTAATAATATATTTGTAATCTTTATTATCTCATGGTATTTAATTATTCAAAATTGGCATATTTATCAAGATAATTTTGTTTATTAAATATATTTTGATAACTTTAGACTGAATTTTCAATATAAGCCCTTATATCCATAATAATCCTTAAGTTGAATATATATTTTATTGAAAAAAATTTTAAAATAAAATGACCAATTTTTTGAAACTAATTTATTCAATAGTGAAAAACTTTAATAATTATTATAATATATCTAATAAAAAACCAATTAATTAATAAATCCCTTCAAAAATAATTTTAAAATTTGATAGGATGCCAAATGCCAGAATTAGTTTGCAGTGATGGAACGTCCATTATCCTGAGTTCCTTAACTCCATCAGCTACCACAGGAACCACCGGAGTTACGGGGGGTGCTTCAAGGATCACTGGAGTGTTGGAGGGTTCGATATTAGCTATAATAGCTTGTTGAGGTGGCGCGATGGATGTATTAGGATCCATTGCCATTCCAATGGGCTCTGATTGGGTGGCGACTTGAGATAGTGTGAATTGTTCGGTGCGTTGTTCGGGAGCTTGTTGGATAGGTTGTTCCGCTGGTGTCATGGTAATGGGATCTGATGCAATTGCTTCAGCTTGATCAACGGTTGCAGCTACTGGCTGTTTAATGGATTGTTCAGAGGGTATCATTGCAACAGGTTCTGCGGGAACAGTTTCCGCGATGGATTGTTGAGTTGCCTGCTCAGATAGTGCCGTTGCAACCTGCTCAGCAGGTGCAGGTTGTGCTTGATTGACGGTATCAGATACAGGAAGTTGAATTGGTTGCTCAGCTGATGTAGAAGCAATGGACTCTACAGGAGCAGCTTCAGGTTCTTTGATAGCATTAATTACAGGCTGCTGCTCCTGAACTTTATCTGATTCCTCAGGTTGAGATCCTGATACATCAGCTACCTCTTGGAGTTGTTCTTCCTCATTAGTTTCCTCCTGAACTTGGGCAGCTCTATCCAAATCGACAAATTGAACTCCAGCCAACATAGCATCAATTGTCTTAAATGACTCGACATAATTGACACCTTCTTTGGATTGTTTCTTAGCTTCTTCGTATTTTTCAAGGTTCCATTCCTTATCAATGAAATTGACAACGAATTTCACGCTCATGTAACTATTGACGGGTCTCGTGGGAACGAGACCAAGTTCGTTGGTGCGGTCAGGGTAGTTCGATCTGATTTCGAGCGTCTTTTTGGAAACTTTGGGTGCTCCAAAAGTGGTGGAAAGGAAGTGAAGATTGTCAGGATGGGGTAAGCTGATCTTCCAGTTCAAAGAAATTGGGTCAGCTGTCTTGGAACGAATACGAACTGAGAACGATGTAACAGGAGATGCTGGATTAAGTGGAAGTGGCACCATATCGATATCGTATAAAGCTTCACCTTCCTCAAGTTGGGGCTCGTTCGCTTCTTCCTCTTCTTCCGCTTCCATAGCACATGGTGATCCCATTTCAAGTCCTTTAGCGCTGCAAGTGCCTCCTACAGGACATGATTTAGCTTTCCATTTACCTTCATAGCATACCATATAACCAGATGTACCACAAGCGAGAACTTTCTTAGAACAATTAGATCCTTCCTCAGGAATTTCTTCAGTTTCAATCAAGTTTTTGAGATCGAGACGCCCTTCACTATCAAGAATTTCTTGAGGTTTTACAGGCTGAGTAGCTGATTGGGCTGGTGGAGCACCGAGAGCACCTGGGGACTTGAGCCAAGATCCCACAACTTCAGAAAATTTGAATTTGTGCTCACCTACTTGATTGCCGTCAGCTTGACTCACATCCCATACCATTACACCTCCGAAGTTTTTGTAGGTCTGACTGATGTTCTTAACAATGGGGTACAAGGTCTTCAAATCGACATATCCCAAATTGGCAGCTGATGGGGAGCCTGGAACACCGAGAAGTACTTTGACATTTGGATTGATCGCCTTAGTCTCTGACCAATTTTCCCACTCCGCAAAGTTAAAAGCCCAAGGGTTATTAAAGTTTTGAACTCCACAGAAATTGTTATAGTACTGAACGAAAACGTAATCGAACCAAGCTTCGTCCAACACCTTTCCGAAATAGACGTCTGGAAATGTACATTGTGGGGCGCCAGTAATCAAGTAAGACTTTTCATTCTTCGCGAAGAGTGATCTCAGCTCTTTGATCATTTCGGTGTATCCAACAGATGATCCACCTTCAATATCCAAGTCGATGCCATCCAAATTCGCTTCGCCGAATGGTCTATACTCGCTCTCACCGCCTAAGAACATGTTCCAAAGGGTTTTGGCGAACATGCTACCGTGTTCGGGCTTATGAAAACCGTAAGACCCTGCACTTCCGCCTAACGATAGTAACACCTTTTTACCCTTAGTTTGGCACTTCTGAATATGCTGACCAATCTTGGGACAGCTTAGTAAGTTTGGATATTCCTCAAATGTCGTATTACAATGGTAAGAAAGATTGATTTCCGGCGGCTTGTTAGTACCCGCATTGAACACGTGCAAGAATGACAACACTACAATATCTGCAGTTTCCTCCTCACAATATACGTCCAAAGGCTTTTCCCACTCGGTTGGCGAGTTGGGATGACTTGCGCCATAGCTATTCTGACCCCAGTAAGCTACATACCTGTATGGTGTCGTCACACCGTTCCCATTAGTTTCTGAGCTAGCAGTCTCCGTTTTTTCCGTGGATTCTTCGCTCTTTTCACCTACAAGACTGTTTAAAAACAATAAAGTTAATGGAATCCATTTATGATAATGACGTAATGGATTCAATATAATCATCACAATGAATTATTATTTACAGTTTAAATATGACAAAATATCTATGGTAATAATATAAAAAATGAATTAATTACAAAAATGATTTAATGTAAAATGATAAAAAATTATTAACAAAAATGAAAAAAACTTTAGATTGAATTGAAGCTTTTGAGTGTTTAAGTATTCAACCTAGTTCAATTTCACCAGTAACAAACGAGTGATATGAAACGATTAAACGTAGACTACAAACCAGCGACCACGTCTTCACACTCATATCGCCCAGGTTTTATCTTGGATTTTGATATAGTTTGTAAACTCATTTGAAACCCACTAAATTTTCATCAACCTAATTTTCAAATTATTCACCAGAAACTAGTTTGATATCTAAATTTGAGTTTTTAAGGGAAATTGAAATTCGGAAATTTTGTTTCTTAAGATTTAGTGTATTAAATATTATGATTTGAATTAATTTTATTAAAATTATTATTATTTACAAAATTAATATTTTGTCAAATTTACAACTGTTTATTTTTTTCAATAAATTCTCATTATGTTGATATTTGATAATTGACAAACCATATACAGATCAGCGAGAAATTCATATGATAAATTTGTTACATTTCATACTTGAAAGAGTGTACACTTGAATCCTTCAAATATATTTTTGGTTAATAATATTTTTTATTTTTAATTACGGTGAGATAGCTGTTTAAATTAAACTTCTCTATTCTTATTTTTAAACCAACAATGCTTTAATCCAACTATAAATATATTTTGTTGGGAGTTTATTTAAAGATTTAATATAATAAATAAAGAACAAATAACTTTTCAATTACATATAAATACTAATAATATAAATGATGAATTAAAACCTATTCGATAATATTGAACTATATCCATCTTTAACAATATATTGTATCTTAATATTTTTTTATCTTAATTGTTTTTTGAAATTTCGATAATATGAAATAATTAACTTGGAAGTGTTCAAAATATATTTTTTTTTCAGTTTGGTATCAAACTTCTTTAATATTCAATTCAAGGTAATGGATACAAAAAAGGATATAATATAAAATTACTAAGTAATATGATATCATAAGGGCCAATGCATAATAATATATAGGATTTTATGTAAAATTCCATTATTTATATATAATAAAATTCCTTTTTGTAAAATTTTACAAATTGAATGACACTAAGGATATAAATACTGAAATTTATGAATTAATAATAGATTTATATAATATCACAATAAATACTTATATTCGGTGTATAAAAGAATGTATTCTATTTAACATTAAAATTATATAAAAATTAGATACTCATTTTTGACAACACTAGTTGAACTTCTTTAGGATAAATGATAAAATATCCAGTAATTTTTATTCATGAAATTATAATTATTGTGCAGAATCTTGATTTTATATTGGAATTATAAAAATGCTTACTACAACAAATCATTTCGGATACAAATGAATTGGGAATACTACCCTATATAAAAGAATACTGTTTTATAAATGAACAGTGACTTCAACATCTATAAGTATATATCTTAATATTTTTACAAACCTCACCAATAGTTATCTATATGGCAAACACCTTGAACTTATAATTTAAAATCGAAACCTACTGATCTAATCGATTTAATAATCCAGCTCTATAAACTAACCATTATATAAATTTCTTTAATTTTAAACATTCTTATAGATTAAAGTTGATTTTACTTCAGAAAAATTACCTAATCTTCCATGATCATCTGGTACACAATATATGTATCAATTTGATATTAAATTATTTCTTGATTGCCAATATCAATCCAAAGAATTAAATATTTGTTTTTCATTTATTATCACCTTTCATTTATATATGCCTATATTTATATATAAATATAAAATAGATAATCACTTTAATATATGTTATTATAAATATTTTAATCAATCCTCTTATTTAAAGACTTAAAATTAGCATTTAGTATCCATTTATAAATCACAATTTTGATAATGCGAGTCAATACTTGAAAACAAAGCATTGGAATCGTATTTATCTTCAATAAAATAAATTGAAGAAATTGTAGCTTGCTCATTAATGTTGAAATGGATATTGTTTTCTTCACAATAATATTCAAATATCCCTCTAAGCAATACGGGTAATATCTGCACTAGATATCACTCTGATCATCGTCCAAGCTTTGGAGTCGAGATATTCCGCAAATTTAGGATTATATATACCATTCTGGCCATTTGTAATAACATAGATTTTGTCCCAACTACCATATTAAACTTCACTAATCTGAATGCAAAGAGGGTTGCAATAGTGCCTTCTGCACCATGGCTAGCGAAAATTACCATAAGGTTAGGTTACGTTACCGAAGCCACCCACAATGCATTCCAAGATTGTTGCAACAAGCAATTTACTATACTATCAGATCCTTTAAGAATTTAATCATCTCTCAGTTCCTCAAAGTCCAGTATGGAAAAAGAATAGATTGAACTTGTAGATCAAATCCATAGTATTGTTAGATCTCAGTTATACCATCACTGTGAATTTTTTATCCGAATTCACTGCCAAACACCCTGCCGTGCTGGATCTGCCATCGGAGAAGTAGGCTATTTCGCTGGAGCATGAGGTAAATCCCTTAGAATTGATCAGCTCCAGTTCATTAAGTTGTACCTGGAGCAAAACGCAGTATTTGTATAGCTAATCAAATTCCTCGCTTCAGTCTCTGTTGTCATCTTAGCTATTGGATTTACTGAAAATTGTAAATTAAGCCTGCATAGATTTATCATTAATATTAAAAGATCCTTGTCTTTTGTATCTTTTTCTTTAAATGCAAATATTTGTTTTCGTAGTTTCTATTTCATTCAAAAGCTCAGAAATTGAAGTACAAGCTTCCAAAGCTCAACAAATATAGAACAATTTCATTATACTCAATTAAAATTTTAAATCAATATAAGTAAAACTGATTAATTGACTTGATACGTACCCAATAAAAATGAAATTAAGGAATATAAAAATGCTAAATCCATTTATGTAATCGAGCTTATTAATAATGTTTCAGTAAATTGGGTATAATTTAACGATCCTATACAGAAATGTGAATAATAATTTTAAATATTAGACAACAATAAAGAGTACTTATATAAATATTTGTCGAAATATTTTATTACTTGTTCATATATTATTTTCCCATAGATACAATTTCAATTTTGATTATACAGGATTTGATGATAGAATATGGCAATTTCTATATAATAAAGCTATCATATAGTATGAATTTGGATATAATGATGAAATATTGATCAATTTACATATTAGTAGATTCAATTCTAAAAATCATTATTTAAAAACTGACTGAAAAAATAATTTCAAAATGGCTTTTATAGATACAATGATTAAATTCCCTTTTTATTTTAATATGCTGTATAACTCACTTAATTTTTATAATGGTTTTGAATTCTTGGATAAGGATTACATTATTTTAATGATTGCAATTGATATTCAGATTTTGTAAAGTATCTTCAATATTTAATTAAATATTTGTAATTATATCTGTATTTCATAGCACATTCAGCTAAATGTCATTTACTCAAAGATAAGAAAATCTATATAAGTATAGAAAATCAGGCTAATTGAATTTCAAAGTTTCATATTTGGTTATTTTTAAATGATCACTTACTAAAAATATTATTATATTCACTTTTATTATTGTTATTTTCAGAAATTTTGAGTGATTAATTCTCTTACCTTAGGTTAATCAATTATGAAGCTTGGATTGAGTTTATTGGATAATCCGATGCATTATTGTAGTGTTATCATATGGCTCAACTTTATTTTTCTATATATTAAGAAATTTTTGAATCAACAACTCCAAAATTGATATTTTCTGAATTCACTTAGTTAATTGCGTAATTTAATTCCTTTAACAATTTATCAACTACCTCTAAGATCCGCCAATGAGGAACTGAAAAATTCACTACGAGGTCATCGCATTGATGTGTAAGGATTCCCCAACTCATTAATAGGCACACGTGCATTATCTAACAATTGCCTCCCGTAGTTAAACAAGTTTCTCCCTAGCTAACCATCGCACATAAAGAGGCAAGCGCTAGTCCAAATACTGATGTCTCTGAAGACTCTAATAGGAGAACTCCCTTGAGCATTGCAGGAGGGAAAAGAAAACGTAACATTACCATTGTAATAATCAATTAATCTAAATAAAGTACTATAACTTTCAGGAAACCATTTTATTAGTTCTTGGATTTTTTTAATGGAATGACCAGAATAGCTCATCTAACTATTCTGATCTGTTCTCTTATACTTTCTTGTCCTGTAGTAATTGTTTTATTTATCTTGAATTGTTTTGGGGATCTCTATATGTTCCAAATATAACCCTGTTTTAGGTAATTTCACGCTGACTCTTGACACAATTATCGCTTGTTTAATATCCAAGGTAATTTCAATTGTATTTGTTTTTATTTTACTGCCTAGATTCAAAATTAAATGAGATACTAAATGATTTCAAATTTGAGAAAATCTATAAAAAATATGGCTAAATCCGATGATAAAGGTTCAAAATGAATTGAAATGACAAATTTCAAAAATAAAATTGATTATTTTACTCTGTGGATATAAATTGATATTGCTAAATATCAAACTATTAAAAATTAGCTATATTTTCAAATTGATATTTCGTTGTAAAATTAAAATATTAGGAAATTCATGCGAAATTGAAGAAAATTGGAGAAATTGAATTCAAATGTAAAATGGATATGGTGAGTTTATTCTTTTGGTAAATTTGTAAAAAATATCTAAACACCTATCATATTATGAGTAACTTAAGAGTTAGTATAAATTAAATTATATTGACTTAGTAAATGATATTTTAATTCTGAATTGATATACTCCAGTAAAAGATTTGAAAATAATTGAAAATGGTGAAATATTCTATTCATTAGAAAATGGAAGTAATAATATTTTTAAAATGAAAATGAGTATTATTACATCTCATTAAAATACCTATGTATGAAAATATATTCGAAATATTAAAAAATTTTGATTTTTTATTGAGCATCAATTATATTTATGATTTAATCCTTAACAATATAATCTGATTGATTCTAAAATATTATGATCAATTAATAACCTAAAAGTTATTTAGATTATCTATTTGTCAATCAAAATATTGTGATAATTGCTTAACTTATAGCTTTGATTTTTATTGAAATATTTTCTTCCACTTCTATATATAACCTAGTAAGGGGATCGGTAATATAAAACAAATCTTATGAGTATCTACAACAGTTAATTATCGCTATATTTAACATTCCTGATATTACTAAACAAATGATATAATATTTATATTGTTACAAGGGAATCATATTAGTTTATTATTTATTAATTGTTTGAATCTTTTCTATTCTATTAAATTTTCCTAAATTGCTAAATGTATATAAATAATGATTTATTCTATAAAGATTATACTAGCAATATATATTCATTGTCAAATTCCAATAGTTAAAATGGGCATCAACGCTAGGAATCCAAAAATCGTCAATACATTTGTCATCTTCCTGATAAATGGAGCATTTAATAGTTTGTCCATTGCTATTAATATGCATATTATGCTGATTATGATAGTATCCCATTTTCAATGGTGGTAAATTAGGTATAATATCAGCATACGATGTTACACGGGTATATGTCCAGGGTTTAGAGTTAAGATATTCTGCAAATTTGATATTGCCTACACGGGGTTGACCATAAGTAATAACATTGATCTTATCCCAATTAATTATTTTAGCTTCAGCTAATCTGAAAGCAATAATCTCTGCAATAGCACCGCCAGAGCTAAAACCAGTAAAAACTAGTTTATAATTTGGATACTTGTCCAAAGCTTCTTTGATAGATTTTTCCGATTGTGATAATAACGATTTAGCCAAATTGTTAAATCCTTCGTGAATTTGAGCATCCGAGTAATTTCCTGAAAGTCCAGCACCTGTGAGTGATAGATCCAAATTCGACATCCAGTTCAAAAAGCCAGTAGTTCCCCGATATGATATAACAATAAGCTTTTTGTCCCGATTAACTGTCAAATATCCAACGGTGTTCAATAAGGAATTTGAAAAATACTTTACTTCACTAGAGCCTGTGGTATATCCATTACAGTTGTTGCAGCTCCAGTTTATTAACCTGTCCTTAGCGCAATAAG
This sequence comes from Conidiobolus incongruus B7586, assembly GCA_000697335.1. NCBI lineage: Eukaryota > Fungi > Entomophthoromycota > Entomophthoromycetes > Entomophthorales > Conidiobolaceae > Conidiobolus > Conidiobolus incongruus. The sequence continues at coordinate 20,055 of JNEM01013313.1, forward strand.
AGGCGCCTGCATAGTTAATGAAATTCCTTGCTTCAACTTCGGTTGTCATTTTTGAAGTTGGGGCCACTGTTGATTTATACTCATAATCGAATAGTAATATATCATCTGAATCAAATTGGTCTTTGAATTTTTCGATTGTTTGATTGGGAGAATTAATCATTTCGGCATTCTCAGTTAGATTGATATAATTAAAAATTAATGATCCAGCTACCAGAGTTAAGAGAATATAGTGAAATTCTATATTAATCATATTGAATTTAATTGATGAAAACTGTTATTTCGCCAGCTTATATAACAATCATTATTATATATAATATTTTCACGAGTCAGGCGACTCCCTTCTCCCTAAATATCTTTACATCAACCTAATATTAAAGCTATTTCCCCCTCACATATCATCTGCTCTTGCTCTTGCTCTATCTTTTAATTGGTCGATGGTGCAAGTCACCGGAGAATCTTATTAATCACCTTACCCAATTCTACATAAAACCGGAATTAGAGCTATCTTCAGCAGGAAGAGTTCGATCTGGGTCCTCCTAGCAATTTGACTTAAATCAATAAACTCCCTATCTCCCTAACACTTACCTGGAATTCTCCAAATTTCTCTCTTTTACTTATACTATCCTGAACACGGCTTTCCCAAGACGTGTTAATATAAAGCCTATTTACTTGGCACCTTCTGATCCATTATTCTTTTATTCTTATCATTTCTCATGTATTATTATAATTCTTGGCAATACAAATATTTAATACAACACCACATAGGCAAGAATTAGTCACTTAAATTGGATGTTGAATTGCATAATTAAAAATATGGTTTATTATGCATGTTCAATCCCGAAAATTTATTCTATATAAATGTGATAAGTTTAAATGAGCTTGAATTTTTGAAATTTGAAATTATAATAAATTGGAAATTGTCACAGTTCTCAGTGGCATCACCACTGAAATCATGACCTACATGGAGTTGTCACCAATCCATAACCTGCACAACTAGAATTGTTCTGTAACTGGTGGATGAACCACTAATAAACAAAAATATATTAAGGTAAGTAAGTAAGGTTTATTGTAGATATTGCACACAATAACAAGCCAAGGCTTAGTTATTGTACTAAAGATGGTATTTATACAGTAATACCAGTATTGAGATTGAGTCATATACACATGTTATAATTCTATTGGCTGGATGGTAGAAGAAACAAGATCAGGTCTATCACAGAAATAAATGCAGTTTGTATATGTCAAATAAATAAATAAATAATAGATTTTGACTAAATTTATTAATTTCCTTGATTTGATAAATTAAGTTTATTTTAACTTTTGTTGTATTTTAAAATACCTGTCCATCTAGATTTGATAATTAAGTTCACATTATTTTTTGTTCATGGTAAAATTTTTAGTCTATAATCAAATTATACTCTTTTGCTCCTTTATTAGAATTTATTGAAAACCTACATCACTCACTGAATGAATTACTTAAACCCTGAAGTAATAAGAATAACAAGTATTTAAGTTTGTGAATATTCTGATATAATATCTCAATACTAGGTTTTAAGACATACAGTCCCAATATGTTAAAGAGCAGGATTAATAAATAATTTGCTAAATTATATTATGAGTACTTTTCTAACAATAGTCTTTATTTACAACACTTATTATAAAAACTCAACACTTTTATCATTCATATAATATTTTATCAAACATGGTATAAGATAGATAAAGTTTAAATTAAATAATCATTGAAACTATTTATATACTTTAAATATTATATAAAATTTATCTGATTATTTATGTAAGTTAAATACTTTATTTAATTGCTATAATTTTTGCAATTATATTGGTCTTTCCAAGATAAATTGATTCAATCTCATAGTAATTTTAATCAAATATTTAATATAAGAAACATACTTGAAGAATAATTTCATATAGATATAATGTTGGAAAGATTAAACAAAGAATCATAAATATAAAATACATATACATATATATATCACCTATTTGATGAAAGCATTGTTACACTATTTCAATAAGCAAAAATTGAATTATTAATGCCTAAAAATCGAAAGTGAAAGATATCACCTTCAATGATATCTTTTTAAAATAATGTATTTCAATAAATAAATTTTTGCTGCATATAATTATACAATCAATACAATTTAGGTGGCAATTTTTTCTTGGATCCTTGAATCCAATCCAATTTATAAATTTATCATTGAAAATTTCATATAATTAGATAAAACAACTTAAGGAACTATGTAAATTATAATTGTGATATTATCACAACAAATAAATGATTATTATATAGATAATAGATATTACAATTCCACATGGGAAAAAATTCAAATATTCAGAATAAAATAATATATTCCATATTATAAAATATCCCGGTTAGATAAATATCTAACTTTTTCAATTTCTTGAAATAACGAGAATATTGGTACATATCTAATTTTTGATTTTTTATAATCATTATTCCAATCCCATTTCATATAAAATATCTAAATATAAATTAATTATGTATTATAATGGCCTTTATACTCACAATGTTGTATTTTTGGATTATATGACTATTTGTCACACCCAATATATTAGATTTCAGCTGAAGTAATTTAATCTTAAAAATTTCAAATCACATTGTATATGAAATTGATATTTTAACCCTTTTTCCCAAGAACTTGTAATATTCTTGAAAATCCACTTTACAAGCCACAGTTTGATGAGTTTGAAAAATTTAAACCATCTGACTTTCCTAAATAAACCACTTCTCTATTTCTATTAATCTAAAATTTACTCTTTCTATATTTTTTATTTACCTTTTTGGTTGTTTTGCCTAATACTCTGTACCCTTATATAGGATTTTTTCCAATGGGAAAGTCTAATCCCCGTCATATATGTAAAAATAATAAAATTATTATTTTGATAAATTATCCATCTAGAATACGAAATATGAAAATTCGATTTTAATTTTTTCATTATATTTTTTTTATTTTGTATTTTTTGGTATTATAAACCCCAGATAATTAACTTTTGTCTAAGCTTTTCAATTATACAACTTGAAATTTCTTTTTATATTTGAATTTTAAAATCCTTGCAAATGCGAAAAAAATAATAAAGCATAAAACCCTTCTATTCACCTATTTTATATATCTTATAATAAAATTTTTCAAAAATCCTAGTATTCAATAAATCTCAGTTATTAAGTATACTATAACGGTCAATATTTATAATGTAATTCGAATGTTGCTGTCTAATATAATAATTCATGTGAAATCTAATGTATATTAAGTAAGATATCAATGAATAAATGGATACTAACTAAAATTGTTGATATATCAATTTGATATTTGATTGTACAAATTTATTTTGAATTATATTTGATTCAATATTCTACCTTCATATTTAGGAATCTGATCTCTAGAGCTAACTGAGGCGTCCTTTGAAAACTTAAATTTTCATTTACTAACAATAAGAATTCATTGTCAAATTCCAATATTCAAAGTGAGCATTTCTCCTAGGAATTAAAAAATCACCAATGCAATTTTCATCTTCTTGAAATATTGAACATTGGATGGTTTGTCCACTACTATTAATATGCAAATTGTTTTGATTATGATAGTATCCCATAGCTGTTCCAGGTAAAATTGGTACGATATCAGCATACGATGTTACACGGGTATATGTCCAGGGTTTAGAGTTAAGATATTCTACAAATTTGATATTGCCTACACGGGGTTGACCATAAGTAATAACATTGATCTTATCCCAATTAATTATTTTAGCTTCAGCTAATCTGAAAGCAATAATTTCTGCAATAGCACCGCCAGAGCTATGACCGGTAAAAATTATTTTGTAATTTGGATATTTACTCAAAGCCTGTTTGAGAGACTCTTGAGATTGATTTAATAAAGAATTGGCAAAATTGTTAAATCCTTCATGAATTTGAGCATCCGAGTAATTTCCTGAAAGTCCAGCACCTGTGAGTGATAGATCCAAATTCATTATCCAGTTCAAAAAGTCATTAGTTCCACGATATGACATAATAATAAGCTTTTTGTCCGGATTCACTGTCAAATATCCAGCAGTACTCAATTTGGTATCAGAAAAATAAATCACATTATTTGACCCTGAGGTATATCCATTGCAATTATCACAACTCCAATTCAATATTTTGTCTTTTAGGCAATATGCAGCACCTGCATAACTAAGAATATTTTTTGCTTCAGCTTCAGTTGCCATCTTTGCTACTGGTGCGATTGATGACCTGTAAAAAGAATCCGATAAGGATCCATTATTCGGATGATAATAATTAAATTTCTCTATTACTTGGTTAAGAGAATTAATCATATCGTCAATCCCCTTTCTTTCATTAATATTCAAAATTGGTATACTAGCAACAAATGAATTATAAAGGTAGTAAAATTTCATTTTAATAACATAAGAATGAATTTGTCAAAATTGAAAGGTATTACTAACTTTTAAACTATTTGAAAGTTGAAATATTTATTATTCAAGTTTTTAATTTTTCTCCTTCTGATATGTTGATCACTTCAATATTTATGCTTACTCTATTTATATTTTTCGGTAAAAAATATTTAACAAAATGTTCCTTAAAAAGAACTGTACAGTTCAATGGAGTTGTTCAATTGAAATTTAAATTGGTATAATATTCATGCATAACTTTCAAACTCTATAGAAAATATCATCAATGTTGAGATATTGAATAAAATAATATTGAATGGGATAAATGCTCTTGGATATATGTATATAATAGTTAATATAACATACCTGTAAATCTACATATTAGGTTATATTATTCTAATATTTATTTTTACAAGAACTATATATTCGACATCAACACCTGTATAGTTGAGTGCTATATATCTAATATATCATTGTTTCAGAACAACGTCTAATACCGGGTTATAAATACTTGGCAGATCGTCTTTTTGCTTTGGGTTAATTATTTAAACACAAACATTAATATTCAAATTCAATATAATTTCAGACAAAATTAGACAACTAAGTTCACTAATGTGGTATGCTTTAAAATGTATGTTTTTTTACTTGATACCCACAATCTTCAGAATAGTGTTGTGAGACCTTATTTGGATAATAATATGTTGATATAATCAATTACTTATATAAGTAATCAATATATCATAATTACTCGGTTTAATAATGATATTTCACTATTAATTTAGAATCATACCAAATTATAACCATGCAATTACTATATAGATTTTTCCTATAAGCATTTAAACAATCATTCTTAAGTAACAATAGAATCTCAAAATTTGCAAGTATCTCCATATTTTTATAACTTGTTTTACTCTATATTATGTATAATAAAATAAATTTGGAAATCATCCACATTTCTCACATTATAAAAAATTTCAAATAATTTACCAATTGTTTAATTATTGTAATATGTATCATGATAACTATTAAGGATCTACAAGTACATATCCTGTTCTTACTGACCTTAAAATAATACTTAGATACTCCTAAATAATACGGGTTATCATCTAATCTGGTTTCCTTATGAGAGCCAAAACTTTCCCCCAATGCATACAAATATCTATCATTATGCTTATGAAAAGCTTAGAATTTGTTGAAATAAAATGTTGACTATATATAATTATTAGTTGCCCCAAAAATCACAGGGATAATATCCCAAGTATCGATCATTAACCATTTTAGAATATCTTCACTATATCTCCTTGGCCATTCTAATCTGGTCATTTAACAAAATATATTAAGATACTATGATAAACACTTTTGAATTATTACTTAGAATCACTATTCCGATTCCACACATTCGATTATGAAAAAATAATAATCCTGGTAAGAAATCATTAAATGATTTTGTATAAATGATGAAAAATTGTTCATCAATTCATTTTTGAAAAATATTGTAAAGTTTAATAGTTAATATTATTATTCATTTTTTATTTATTTTACAAATTTATGGAATCTATCTTTAATTTCATTTTACCATTTTCAGATCTGGATCATTCCTTCTGACCAAATACCTGCTCAATTACACTTTATCATCAATACATCTTATCAAATGATTTTATTGATTATAACATAGCAATTACTCTCGATATCTCAGTTATATATCAATTTTTGGACAATCAATATAGTCTGTTATCCTACAACTGTTACTTTCTAATAAATAATACAGATTCCTTCTTAATATTGTGTAATCCCAATTTAATACCACAAAATTGAAGAAATGGGAAATTTTTTAATTTCTGATTTTTCAAACATATTATTAGTTTCAGATAAAAAAGATATATACAAAATAAATAGGAAAATCAATATTTTTAAACTATATAGATATAAATATATAATGTTTTTTACTAAAAAATTATCTTTCAAAAAATTTTGTTTAATTTAATTATACTTAAACTAAATAATAATCCCTAAAAGTCTTTTATTATAATATCAATATCACTTAAATATAATCCTTTCAAAATTATTTAAAGTTTATGATTTTCAAGATGATGTTTTATTTAAATCAAATATTAATTACTAGGTGAATTATTTTAAAGCTAAAAAAACTATTCAAATCTTATTAAATTATAAAAGATTAATTTTAACTATTATTTTTTTAATTTTTAATCAAACCAAAGAATATATTAATTAATATTGTTTTAGTTCAAATAAAGAATTACCAAGTCACTTTAATATTAGTTATATAGGTATTTTATTTATATTCAAGTTTAAACCTAGATTGATAAATAAAAATATTCAATATATACCTTATAATTTAATTTAAGGTTAAAATAATAAAGTAGTTATAAATAAACAAAATATACTAAGGTTTAGATAAAAACCAATTTTTTTATAATAAATTAATATAATTACTTAAATATAAATACTTTTGTAAAATTTTTACTAAAATATATATTAAAAAATTAAGGTAAAGTTATAAATATAAAAGATAATAAAATAAATAAAATATTATGAAAAACTTATTATAATAGTAATATAGCTTAAAATATAGTATTAAAAGATATGATAAAATAAAATAAATATAAGCCAAATTTATTTAAGTTTTATCAACAATAAGTTAATATAAATATGCTAGATATAATATAAAATAATATGAATATAATATAATATAATATAATATAATATAATATAGTATAAATATAATTTTAATTATAAAAATAATCATACTAATTAAGAAAACTATAACTATTAAGAGGGTTGAAAAAACCATGTATATTAGTTTAATTAATTTTATTTGTTTAATTAAATTGACTTTAAAATATAAATTTCCTAATTAATTTCAAGCTAGATAACTTATATAAAACTATATATAAGAACTTTAAAAACTAGTTTGTTAACAAAAATAATCCTATTTATAAATTCCAATAAATAAACATTTATTTATAAACAAATGATAATAACTATTATAAAATAAAATAATATATATTTTTCCTATTTTGTGTTTAAGAGAAAATTAATTAATAGTAAATTTTATATTATTTTTCTAAATAAAAATAATTTTAAGATCTTTTTAATATAATTTAATAGAACTTATTACTTTACATAATAAATATAAAATATATACAATAAAAAATATATATATAATCATTAATTAGAAATAGTTTAAAAAAATACTATATCTAGTATATATATTAAATTATAACCTAAATAATTATAATTGCTATAAATAATAAAAAAAATCAACTAATAAGAATGAAAATTTATATAACAAAATTTAATTAGCCTGTAAATAATTAAATATCAGTTTATAATAAAAACACTATTTTTTAAATAATACAAGTTTAGTAAAAAATATAACAAAGAATTATAAAAATCAAAGTAAATATTAAATTAATATTGTTAATTTAGTTTTTACTAAATATTTATTAAAATGTTTGTTTATTTTCAATCTCAATTAATTCATATTATTTAAAATCTAGAGTAATACTTGTTAATTAGCTTTATTGTCATTGGTGATCTCAGTCAATAAATCAAAATCCACTGTACAAAGTTGAAATAACAGATTTTTGGATTATTATAACAATTTTATAAAAATATGTAGCCATTAAATAATCTATAAAATTTAAAATTGAACAATATTAAATGATTTGGGTGTATTTTATTAGAATCATATCTGATTAAATAATAACCTTATTAACATATTTTAAACAAGAAAAATATAATGATCATATTTTATAAATAATATATATTTAAAATTTATTCAAAAATTATTACTACTATTAACAATTTGAATTTATTGTTAAATTCCAATATTTAAAATGTGCTTCGACACTAGGAAACCAAAAATCACCAATACAATTTTGATCCTCTTGCAAAACTGAACATAGAACAGTTTCCCCAATATTGCTAATATGTATATTATTTTGATTGTGATAATATCCTAATAACATTGCAGGTACAATTGATACGATATCCGAATACGATGTTATTCGAGTAAATGTCCAAGGTTTGGAATCAAGATATTCTGCAAATTTGATATTGCCGACGCGGGGTTGGCCATAAGTAATGACATTGACTTTATCCCAGCTAATCACATTGGCTTCCGCGAGTCTGTAAGCAATAATAGTCCCTATAGCGCCTCCTAAGCTATGACCCGTGAACACTACCTTATAATTAGGATATTTGTTCAATGCCACTGTGAGAGAGTTTTCAGATTGCTGTAACAAAGAATTAGCCATTTGGTTAAATCCAATATGAATTTCAGCATCCCAATAATTTCCTGTCAATCCAGCTGATGTGAAAAATATTTTCAAATTCGTCATCCAATTAGTAAAATCATTTGTTCCACGGTATGACATAACGATGAGTTTTCTGTCGTGATTGATTGTCATGTACCCAGCACTACTCAATTCGAAATCTGAGAAATATGCTACTTCACTAGAACCTGAAGTAAATCCTTTGCAATTATTACAATCCCAATTCATTATTTGTTCTTTGGGACAATATGCAGCGCTTGCGTAACTTATAAAGTCCCTTGCTTCAGCTTCAGTTGTCATTTTTGCAACTGGAGTAATCGGCAACTTGAACATATAGTCAAAAAATCCTCTATCATCAAGGTCATTTTGCTCTTTGTATTTTTCGATTGCTCGACTAAGGGAATTAACCATTTGCGCATTTTCAGTTTCATAGATATTATTAGAAATTGATGTACTTGCTACCAAAGTGTAAAAGAGAAAATTCAATTTCATTGCAACCTGAATTAATATTCGAAGATTGGAAGGATAAAATTATCTTTTATTTTATTCTATTATATTGATAAAACAATGCTTTATCCTCCTTGAACCATGCGGTTCTTCGAGCTCTTGCAATAAGCCTTAGCTAGTATCATTCATAATGTTAGACAATACAATATCCACAAAATATAACTCCTTCACTAAATTCGTAACAAATTGGCATGATCATTTGAGCCATAAAATGACTTTTGACTGTAAATTGAACAATTGGATCAACTTCAGTTTTTAATAATGCAAGATGATTTTTATAATTGGCTTAGATTCAATCATGCCAAACTTCAAATTTTTAAATCCTGATTTTATAATGAATTATTTTAAAAAAGGGACATGAAAATTTTTAAGTTACCCCTAATTTCAAAATATAAATAGTTAAATTATATAAATTTACATGATTCGATATTACTATCCGCTCAAAAATTATCCAAGATTTTTTACATGATATTTTTTTTAAATTTAAACCAGAAATACAGTTTTATAAAATATTTAATTAATAATAATTAAAATTTATAAAAAAGATTAATTGATAATTATTTTGTTTTAAAAAAATACAATGATTATATTATTCATTCTATAATAGCGATCAATACATAGTACCAAAATCATATAAGATATTGAATACTGAATATATTTGAAAAATGTATATATGACAATTCAATTTTCAATTTTTTCTAATGCAGTTATACATTTTTAGAAAGATTTTATTACATGATAAACAAAATTTACATATTTTAGTTATTAAATCATATATTAATAATAATTGAAAATGTTATATTGGTAAAAATAGTATTGAAAAAATTAAATAATAATTCGATATTTTAACAAATAGATTAAAATTAGATATTAATAAAATATTTAAAGAATAATAATATATTGATACAATTATTGGATAATAATTTTATTTTAATTAAAATAACTGAACTTTGAAAATCCAATTTCTTAAGATAAACAATTGTTATAGATTGAGTAGAAATTTTACAATTTAAATATTTCAATATGATTTAAGAAATGAAAAAAAATAAACAAAATAGAGGAAAAGTTTTAATATATATAAATATATGTAAAATTGAAATTTTATATAAGTAAAAAGAATTTTAAATTATAAATAAAAAAAGTATAAAAAAGGAGATTAGAAAAAGTAAATTGAATTGCCTTCTACCAGAATCGAACTGGTGACCTTCCGCTTACTAGGCGGACGCTCTGCCAACTGAGCCAAGAAGGCGTATAAAGGGTGTCACGGTTATTAGCTCTCGGAGCGTCATTGAGGACACTGACACAGCCATTCTGTAGGCTAGATTGTGAAACATGATACCTACCAGCTGGGGTAAACTACCAATGATCAGGTCTCTGGCTATTCAGCCTTGATCACTTGTAAATGGGGCTTTGTACAGAGCGACTAGACCAGCAGCAACAGTGGTGGCGTTAGGATCCGATATGCTAAGAAGATGGAATCAAGGAATATCAATAGGAATGGGTTTAGAAGGATTAGTGTAAAATGACTCAAGTGGAACTATAAGCAGTTACTTGAGTATACCAAAAGGGTTGACTTTGGGTGTAGCCAAAAGGTTTATTAATGTAGGAAAGTAAGGTAAGAGAGAGAGGTCAAGAAGGGAGACAAGCCCTTCTTATACTTAAGTGAAATATATAGGCATAAGTATGTACAGATGAGTAACAGTGAAGTTACTCAGATGTAGACTGGTAAAATGTTGATAAGGCCTAATTTGGTTAATCAGGTACTTAATAGTGAATTGGAGTAAAGAAAGATATTAATTAGGTAGTAATTGTCACAAAGGGATTTACAATTGATATCTAATTCTTACCCTCTCTCACTTGAAAATCACTACTAAATACCAATTATCCCAATTAAACTATATAAATAATCTCAACCAGTTGTTACAAAAGCTCTATCCCTTTGATATCCCAATATCCATATATTATTACTACCATGCTATTAATCTGTTATATTCTACTTATCTAAATATTTCTTATACAATTCTGACATGACTTTCTCTATTCTACAAATAAACCTTATTTTCCTATTCAAAACCTGCTTCTGAGCATGCTCAAGGAGTCACCTATAGCTTCACTTGAGACATATTCCATTATCTGTTCTATATCCATTCCTATTGATATTCTGTGATTTTATCTTCTTATTACTTTAGAATTAAAAAAATGGGAAATTTTTTAATTTTTGATTTTTCAAATATATTATTAGTTTTAAATAAACAAATATATATAAAATAAATTAGGAAATATATATATATAATAACTTTTTTAATTCAAAAAATTAACTTTTTGAAATTAGCTGTTTAATTTGATTATGTTTAGGTTAAATAATAATTATCAAAAGTCTTTTATTTTAATATTAATAAAATTTAATCATAGATCTTTTAAAATTATTCAAAATCAATTAATTTGTTTTGATAATAAAATATTATTAAAATTAACTATTTTATTATTAATTAATTTATATTAAAATTAAAAAAAAAGTATTTCCAGCTTATTAAATATTAAAAGATTAATTTTAATAATTTTTAAAATTAAAAGATATATTATATAACATCTTTGTATTTTATTTAAAAAATTATTAATATATATTAATATTAGTTTTATAAGTATTTTATATATATTAATGCTTAAACTTTAGTTAACTAATTAAGATATAAAATAAATATTATATAATTTGATTAAAGTTTAAAAAAAGATAAAATAGTTATTATTAAATAAAACTTACTTAAATATTATTAGAAGCTTAAACTTTTATAATAAATTATTATAATTAATTAATCTTAAATTT
>JNEM01013316.1:0-28654 GCA_000697335.1 Conidiobolus incongruus B7586
AAATCAAAATATTTTAATAAAAAAAATAATTAAAATTAAATATATATATAGTTTGAAAATATTTATTTTCCTATATATTTTATATATATATAATCTTTCAAAATATATAATATGTTTGAAAGAACAAAAATTAAAAAATTTGCCATTTTTTAATTTCTATACTAATATTATAAAATAGCAATTAACTTAATATAAAATATATTTTTTTTATTTAATATATAAATTATTATTTTTTAATTTTTTAAGTATTTGTTAAATATAGTAAATATATTTTTTTTATTTTAGTTATATATTAATATATTAATTAAATAAGTAATAGCAAATAGATTAAAAAATAAGTATAAAACTTTTGTGACATATTATTAAAATATAGTGAGTATGTTAGTAAAACTAAAAAACATAAATAACTATTTAAATATTACTCTATATTTTTAATAATAGGAATTTTTTGTGATTAAAAATAAATAAACATTTGAATATATGATATATAAAAATAAATATATAATATAAATTTAATAGTTTTTTTTATTATTAATAACTTTTTGCTATACTTTTAGCAAACTTTTAACACTTAAAAAACAGTTCTTTTTATTAAAGACTAAAATTTGATATTTCACAAACCAATTAAATTTTCCTGCAGAAATTTTCTTTCCTACAAGCTAGTTTTTTAATTGCCTAAAGCAATTATAATCACATAGGTTATAATCAAAGGAATATATTAGATGTGGTAGTTTTTTCTAGTTATTTTTAAATAGAAAATTTTTTATAGCTTTAGATTTATGTATTTTGCAATTATCATGCAAAATAATAGGTTTTTTAAATTATATTGAGAATACCAATTAGAAATACTTTTATTTAAAAAAGCAATATATAATTTACTATTAATTGATTTTCTTTCAGGAACTAAATAAGAATAGCATATGCTATTATAATCTATTACAATAACTAACATTTGCTTATTAACAAAATATTTATTTAAAGGGATTTATGGAGGGGGTTGATTTAGCTTAATCTAGCATCTTGATTTGTGTTTTGGTAAAGGATTATACATAGGGATCTAAGATTCATCAATTACAATTATTCACTATAAAAGTTTAGGCTTCTAGTAATATTTCAATAGGTTTTGTTTAACAATAGCTATTCTAGCTTTTTTTTAAGCTTTAGTTAAATTATAAGGTACCTATTTTACATTTTTATTTATTAATTTTAGTTTAAACTTTAAAATATATAAAATACTTGTAAAACTAATATTAAAGTGCTTAGATAATTCTCTAGCTGAAATAAAAAGGTGCTTTTTAATATATTTTTTCACTCTATTTACAATTAAAAGAGTAACAGTTGAAGTTGGTTTTCTAGATTTTAGCAGGTTTTGAATAGTTTCTCTCTTAGATTTAAAGTAATTTACCTAGTAATAAATTGTTGATTTAGATAATACTTCATTACCAAAAGCTACTTGTAAATTTTGAGTAATTTTAAAGGTTTTATAGTTAAGTTTTACTGATACCAAAATAAAAAACTTTTAATGATCACTATTTGGTTTAAACATGATTAAATTAAACAACCAATTTTAAAAAGTTAATTTTTTAATCAAAAAAACTAATATCTATATATATATATATATATTAAAAATATATAATTTCCTATTAACTTTGTATATATTTATTCATTTCAAATTAATAATATGTTTGAAAAATCAGAAATTAAAAAATTTCCCATTATTCTAAATTCAAGGTAATAGACTAAATTAATATTTAAAAGTTGTTTTTTATTTATTATTAGTTTTAATTTAAATTAGGTGATAAATATTATATAAATTTACTCTTATATATATTTTTATATCCTTTATTTAATCAAAAAGTCTAATTATTATTAAAAATAGAAAATTATCTTTAATAGTTAAGTTGTTTAACTTTTGATAACCATAGCAAATTCTCCAAGTATTTTATTTCTAACAAATAATATAAAAATATTATTGACAGATAATAAATAATATATTAAACTTTTTTTAAATATTCTTTTAAATACTCTTTTAAACAATTATATTATTCTTAAGTTATTTAATAAATAGTTGAGTTTTTTAATAGTTATTAATGAATTTAATTAATAATATAGTTAATATTAAAGCTTTTTAAAAGTTTATTATCAAGTTTTAATAAAAAACCTTCTTAAATTGCTGGTAATTTAGTAAGATATTTAATATACTCTATTTAAACATAAAATATAGTTTCTTTAATTTAATTTCAAAAAAAAGATTTTGATAAATGATATTAAAAATTTAGTGATTATAATTTATTTAGTTTTAAAATTAATATAAGAGGATAATTGTCAAGAAATTATATTCTTAAAATAACTAGTATAAGTGAATTAATATCGTAAAATTATATTGTAATATTAATATCTTTTACAAATATTATAATAAGGCATATCATTAAGTCCTTGTTTTTATTATTTTATTATCAATAGTGATAACTTTATAAGGTTTACTATTTGTGTTATATTTAAACTTATACTTCCTTGCTAATTTTTTAACATATATTATTCTAAATTATTAATATTAATTATATAATATAATTTAATTTCTCCTACTTTCTTTTTAATAAATAAATATAAAAAAATGACAAGAGTTTGATTTAAAATAAGAGCTAGTAGATTTTTATTATTTAACTCTGGTAAATTTTATTTTGTTTATTTTATATTAATAATAATTATTTTAGAAACTTGTTGAGTTTTTTAATTATCTAAGTTAAGTTTATAATTTATCTTTTAATATTTAAGTTTAACATATATTAAGCAAAAGTTCAAGGATATTTTATAATTAACTATTTATTATAAAAGGATATAATTATTAAATTTTATATATTGATTAATTGAATATAAATAAGGTTTTAATTAATAGCTGTTTGATAAATTTTATTATTCTAATTTAATTACTTTTTCTATATTTTTTTACAATAAATGACTAACTAATATTTTGTTAAGATTTTATCTTTAAAAAACGAGTAAATAATCAATAAAATATATATTTTAGATTTTAAAAGATAATATAGATCTTTTTAATAAGTTTATATATTTAATAATATATCTATTAGCAAAATCTCTAATTTTTTGACTATATTTTTTTATTTAAATATCAACTATTTTAAGAAAACTTAAAATCTAAAAAATATATAAATTTTTCTTTTCAATTCTACAAAATTTTTAAATAAAATATATTCTCTTTTTAATATAGTTTTAGCTTAAATATATATTTTTTCATATAATAAATTTTTTATTAAATTTATTTAAATAAAGTTTTTATTATAGTTAATATATTAATTAAGTATTTCAATATATATATTAATATCTTTATAATTTCTTAAAAATATAATATCAAATATAACTTTACTATATATAATTTAATTAAAAGATATAAAATTAAATAAACTAATATAGTTTTTAATAATCACTTAAAGTTAAGTTTTATTAAATTTTTTCTTTATTATTAAATCAAATAAAGGTTGCATCATTATAACTACTATAATTAGTATCATAAGTATAGCTATTATATATCAGTAAACAAAAATCTAATTAATAATAATAAAAAATATAGCTGATATTTCAATATTTAATTTTAAGATAAGAAAGCAAAATATATTATCATAACCAAACAAATATAAATTTATCTATGGTTTAAAAAGCTAGGAATAATATTCCCTTAAGATATTAAATACATAAAGAGCTATTATAACTATTAATATCTTATATATAAATTTAATTTTAATATTAATTAAAAATTTTAAAATATTATAAAAAAGGTTGATATAAATAAAAAAGCATAAAACATCATATATAATTTTAAAGGAAATAATAGAAAATTAAGGTTAAACTTATCAAGTACGTTAAATATAGATATATTAAAATATTATTTCTATATTATTCAAAAAAAGTTATTTCTAATAATAGCAATATAATATATTTATTATAAAATAGCTTTACTAATAATTAATATAGATATTCTACTTAAAGTTAATACTTTAAGTAAATAAGATATTTATATTAAGCTAGAGGAAAAAGGGCTTATTAATCTAATAGTTAAAAGATAAGAGTTCCTCTATTATTAAGGTTTTATAATTACATTTAAATAATTATTGGGTAAATGTAAATATATTGCACTTATATCAAATTGTAGTCTTTAATAAAAAACTATTTGTTAAGTATTAGAAGTTTGTTAAAAGTATAACAAAAAGTTATTAATAATAGAAGAAGCTATTAAGTTTATATTATATTGGTTTTCCTATATATTATATATTAAAATGTTTATTTATTTTTAATCACAAAAAATTCCCATTATTTAAATTTCAAATTAATATTATAATGTATAAGTCAAATTTCTATAGTTTTCTTATTTTATTATTAATTATTATAATTTGAATTTTATTTATTGAAAAATTATTAAGTTATTTCTTGATATCAAACCACTATATCTATAAATTGATAATTATATATAGATAAATTAAAATTATGACTCTTATGATTAAAATAATTTTATAAAAGTAATGATAATTTTGAAATAAAGTAAATTTTGCACTTAAAAAAATGATATAATTGGTTTGTATTTTTACATTTAATTTGATGATGTATTCACCATTATAATATTCTTGGTCATGATTATTGTCTATAAAACTATATTTTGATTTTTTAATTAACCTATTATAAATTGAAATATGAAAAATCTCAGCATTATATCATATAAAATTCAATCCTTATACTGCTATTTATTAATCCATCAAATTCAATCAAAATTTTCAAACAAATCCACGTCACTTCCAATTCACAAAATCATATAAATACCAATCAATCCCTCTGATTCAAAGTAACATTTTAAAGGTAATTATATTAATAATAATTACCAAAATTAATTATATTATTTAAATAATTATGGTTTTATTAAGAATTAACTCAAATTTATCATCTGCTTTAGCTAGACATAGTCAGGTGTTGGCGAGAGCTTACTACAGCACCCAAATTAAGCCTATTAACAAGGTGGTGGTGATTGGCTCTGGTCTAATGGGTTCTGGTATCGTTCAAGTCACGGCAGCTGCAAATATTTCTGTGACGATGGTAGATCTCAATGACAAGGCTTTGAAGAATGGTGAGGCTATTATTCAAAAGTCATTAGCTAGAATTGCTAAGAAGAAGTTTCCCGAGGAGGCTGAGAAGCAGAGTGACTTTATTAGCAATGTTTTTAAGAATATTACATCCACTGCTGAGACGAAATCCGCAGTGAAGGATGCCGACCTCGTTGTCGAAGCTATTGTCGAGAATTTGGACACTAAGCGCAAGTTGTTCAAGCAGTTGGATTCCGACGCTCCCAAGGACGCTATTTTCTGCTCCAACACGAGTTCTCTCTCAATTGCGGACATTGCCGAAGCAACCCAGCGCAAGGACAAATTCGCAGGACTCCACTTCTTCAACCCTGTACCCCAAATGAAATTAGTCGAAATTATTCGCACCAGCCAAACCTCCAACCAAACTCACCAAGCCCTAACAGAATACTGCAAGGCTTTGAAGAAGTCCGCTGTCAGCTGTAAAGATACCCCCGGGTTCATTGTCAACCGCCTTTTGGTTCCATATATGATGGAATCGATTCGAATGTTGGAACGTGGTGAAGCTTCCATCGAAGATATTGATACCGCCATGAAGCTTGGAGCTGGCTACCCCATGGGTCCTTTCGAACTCATGGACTATGTCGGCTTAGATACTTTGAAGTTCATCACTGACGGTTGGTATCAAGACCGCAAGGAACTTAAGGGTAATCCCTTAATTGGACCCTCCAAAATTCTCGACGAAAAGGTCAAACAGGGTAAACTCGGTAAAAAATCGGGATCTGGATTTTACGATTATTCTCAATAATCATTTACACTGTTATACCTATAATTTTTATTCTTCATATATTTAGTTGTTGACTAATAAACCATTTCATTATAGATATTTTTTTCAATTTTATTTTCTCAGTTTTAAATTTCTATCAACTCTCGTCTATATCGTCTTACAAATCATATGGATTCAATTTGGTGGTAAGTAACATATGATTAAATATTAATGATGTTTTCAATTCATATGTATATTTAAATATTGTATTTAATAATATTTATCATTCAATGATATCAAAAGAATTTTATAATTATTAAATAATAAGTTTAAAAAAGTATGTATTAGAGTAATTAATAATTGAATATAATTTACCATTAACATTCTATTTAAATTAATATATAAATCATTCTAAAATTGTATATATATATTTTAATGTTATAACAAATTAATTATAATTATTTTGATTAAAAATTATTATTTAATTCAAGTTTCAAATCAAAAAGCAATGAATCAAAAATAATTGTTTACAACCCATAATTGTTATTTATAATTACAATTTAATAAACTGGGTAAATCCTGTGACTAAAAAAATCATTCACAAAACCAAGATCATACATAATATGTCTAATAATACCAGTATCATAAAACAACTTACAACAATTCGAGGGCAAGATCCTCAAAATTTAATAGAAAACATAATACGTCAGAGAATTTATGAAAGTTTATATTGGAAAGAATTATGTTTTGGTTTAAATGGTAACTTAATATAATACTAAACACTTGTATATACTAATATTATATTAGCTGAGACTTTAATTGACAGAGCTGTAGATCTCAAAAGTATAGGAGGTCAATATGCAAATACCAAGCCAACTGAATTTTTATGCCTCGCTTTAAAGTTATTGGATTTACAACCTAGTTGGGATATTATTGAAACTTATTTAAATGCTAAAGATTTAAAGTAATTTTGATATGAATTGATAGAGTTTGTGCATTAATGATGAATTAGATATTTGAGAGCTTTAGCAGCATTTTATGTTAGATTAGTAGGTAGACCGAAGCAAATTTATGAACTTCTAGAGCCTCTATTAGAGGACTATCAGAAATTGAGAATTAGACTACCATGTAGCTATTTAGTCATATATCATTTTGTATTTCATTATTAACTTAATTCTAGCCGGTGATTTTTCATTATCCCATATGGACGAATTTATTGATCAATTGTTGACAGAGGAGAGAGTATGCGATACTATTTTACCAAGAATTCCAAAACGTCACGTGCTTGAAGAGGTGGACGAATTGTTACCCAAGATTAGTGCATTGGAAAGGGATTTATATCAGTATGATCCGGATATTGGGATGAGCGAGGATGATAATGAAAATTAATTGAGTTATAGAATTTATATTTATTATATAATTTGATTGAGATTTGGTTATTAAATTGGGCATTTTATTAAAGTATTGTATCATTTAGCATTGTTATAATTGAATTTGTTTATAGTTAAAATTTCATAAAATTATGAGAAAATCAAAATAAATTATAAACTCAATTACCCATATCAGTCACATTTCAAAGTTCAAGATACTGGATATTATAGGCATCTAATATTCTTTTAATTCTTTATATTAATAATATGAATAACTTATATTTGGGTTTCTTCCAGTATATTTACCTAAATCAGATAAGTTATCAATTATAAAAAATCATTTTGAATAATTTCAATATTAAAAATTATAATCTTCAAAAGATATATTTTTCAATGATAACAATC
This sequence comes from Conidiobolus incongruus B7586, assembly GCA_000697335.1. NCBI lineage: Eukaryota > Fungi > Entomophthoromycota > Entomophthoromycetes > Entomophthorales > Conidiobolaceae > Conidiobolus > Conidiobolus incongruus. The sequence goes on from JNEM01013316.1 coordinate 7,626, forward strand.
CAACTTATAATACTATTTAGAATTTTATCAATTGAATCCAGTGAATTGAAATTAAATATAATATTTATTCATTTAACTAATTCCTTCTCTTGAAATTCATATTCCAATATATTTCTATATTATATATTAATCCTAATCATCTTGCATCTGCCTCAAATTTTTAATGAATATTTTTTTATAATGTAATTCCCCAAAAATTATGAATCAGATGTAATAAACAATATTTTAATATGATAACTATATACAAACGTTATATCTATTCATGTGTTTTAAAAAGTATTGAATAATGATAATATATCATTAATATTTAATTAAAATTCAATTTAAATGATTTTTTTATTTGTTCAAAATATGTCAAAATAAGTATTTTGCCAAATTTGGGAATGAGATGAAAATAGTTATAAAATTGAACATGAATGATAAATAATAAATGAAGTCGAATGAATCAATATTCAGTATCAATGCTATTCTTATTAATGATTTGTTTTATATTGAAATAAATAAATCATTAATAAAAATTAAATGGAAATTGAAAGCAAAATCCTGATGACTTCAGATTAAATACAAATAGATGATAATATTTTTATTAGTTGATTAGTACAATAATATTATAATACCTGATATAAGTTGTTAAGGTAACAAAAATCGGTTAACAGGTAAAAAGAAGAGATGAACGACGTAACCTATAACGCCAACTACTAAGAAAGCGATACCTAGAGACCAGCACAAGTCGAGGAACTGTTTCTTATCGGGCTTCACACACTTGTCAAGTGTTTGAGTACAATCTTCCCAAAGTTGTTTTAATTCGAGTTGAATTTTTTCATGGATTTTGGGTATGTCGTTTTGGAGATCGATTTTACTCATTCTTATGTTAATATAATGAATGGATTTAATGACTTTGGTGGTAGTGGTGGTATTTCGGGAAATTTATTTATATATTAATTTATTGAATAGAACTATTATGGGATTTCATTTGTTTATTTTTTCTAATTATGTTGAATTTAATTTCAAGTCCCAAATACTACTCAAATGAGAAAATCATAATACTCACAACTCTTTTAAAAGATTATATTGAATAAGTTTTCATGTCAAACTGTAAGAATTAAATAGTATATAAACTTATATATATTCTCACTGCTTTAATTATTTTATTCTATAAATTGAAAATGATATGGCATTCATAATTACAAAATTGAAAGTTATCTATAATTGAAATTTGGTTGCCAAACTTCACATCTTGTTTGCTCCGCAAAAAGTTTCATCCAAAATATAAATTAAAAGATGGTAATTTGATTCATGATAAAATATGGTACTACAAAATTTTAAAATTGAATATAAAGAATTTCAACATTGGTTAAATTTTATTTTGATTTATGACATATCTAATAACAATTTGGATTGCTCTTTTTTCAATCAATTCAATCTTCAGATCATAAAATGAATAATATTTTAAATGATTTTCTTTAATTATAAATATTATATCAATATATCAAATTTAATGCTTAATATTCAAGAATTTTCAAATTGTTTGTCGGTTAAATTTTATTCCTTTAATAAATTAAAATTCACCAAATTTGAAAAGGTATCCATTCATAGAAACCTTGATAGTGGGATGAATTATGCTAATAATGTAATATTTTTAAGGGGTTTGTATTTTTTAAGTGGTATGAATAATTGAAAATCCCTATTGTATAATATCTGGGGAGGTTCTTGTGTGATTGTAAGGATTTAGGTAGTTGCCAAGGTATCAAAACTTAATTTTAAATCATGCTAAACAGATTTTATAGTATTGGGGAGTATTTAAACCTTTAATCAATTTTACAATATGATTAATCCAATCCATTCATATTTATTATAATGAGGATTTGTTATTTATTCGTATCTTTGATCGCTGGAGCAACTATCTCAAAATCTAGAAAAGGAGCAGAAAATCCTCAATTGGTTAATTCTTTAAATCAAGCCATTGAAAAATTTAATAATCAGAAGAATCAGACAAAAGATGCTCAACTTCGTAATAGTGGTAAAACATTAATTGCTCCAGCTTCAAAGATGACCACTGAAATTGAAGGTCGTAACTTTATTAATTATGCTGGAGCTGCCTACTGTCCTAAAGATAAATTGATTAGTTGGGAATGTGGCAATTGTAATGGTTACACTTCCGGATCCAGCGAAGTAACATACTTCCAAGGTACAAGTATGAGCTCAGCAGGGTATTCAGCTATTAACAAAGATAAGAAACTAATTGTACTGGGATACCGAGGCACCAACGACATCGAAAATTGGTTATACAATTTAAATATTGATTTGATATCCGCTGAACTATCTGGATCTTATCGAGATGCAGAGATTCATGAAGGATTCAATGATATGGCCAATTCTTTACTCCAACAATCTACCAGTGCTCTAAAATCTGCAATAGGAAAATATCCCAGTTTTAAAGTGGTGTTCACTGGACATAGCTTAGGCGGTGCCATTGCTTTACTCATAGCATTTAGGTTAGCTCAATCCAAAATAATCAGTTGGGATAAAATGAATGTTATTACATATGGCCAACCTCGTGTAGGCAATCCTAAATTTGCGAATTATCTTAACACTAAACCATGGACATTCGCTCGCATTACGTCTCATTCGGACATTGTGCCCATATCTCCGGGGATGGCTTTTGGATACTATCACAATCAGTACAATATGCATATTAACGAAAATGGAGAAACTATTCAATGCTCTATTTACGAGGAAGATGACAAATGTATTGACGATTTTTGGATTCCTAGCGTTGATGCTCATTTTAATTATTGGAATTTGACAATGAATACAAGTTGCTAATTAATATTGATATATACATAAAAAATAATACATTATCAAACTCAAATTTAAATTAATTCAATACATAATAAAAGAGATGTTTTATTATTAATTAGTTAATAAATATAATTCAAATTACTAATGAATTTTATAAGTAAAAAGAAAAAATTAGATCCTGAATTTGAGAGAATTTATTAAAAATAATCATCATTTTTGAAATATATTAACTTGTTTGTATTAAACTTTAGTTCACTTGTTTTATTTATATACAAAGCAACAGTGAACCAATATAACTCATGTTTCTAATATTTTAAAGATGTTCATTTTACTATAATATTTTTAATAATTATTGAGTATCTATATTCTTATATATATTATTTAATTTATTTTTTTAATTTTAAAATCATTTAAAAATATGATTAATCTTTGCTTATTGTCAATATATTGATAAATTTCTGTATTTGACGAATAAATCCTTATAATATATGATTTAATATGAATTCATTGTTTAGTTTATTTCATTATAAATTATTTATATAGTCTAAGAGAAATATATGAAAAATTTATCCAATTTGTTCACTTAAATAATACCAAAACTCGAGATCTTTTTTATATACATGACATAATTTTGTAAATGGTAACATATATTAACCTCTTGACCCTCAATGTCCAATTTATAAAAATTTCATGGTAGTTTTTATTTATTATAGAATGTGTTTATATATCAAATTATTCTTTAACAATATTACCATTGATTGAGATTATTAAGAAATTATTAAAAAAATAAAAATATTTTTGAATTTTTAATATTCTATAATGTAAGTTATTATTATGAAATATAAATTATTTTTTACTTTGAAACATTGGACATTTTATTCATTACTTGTATAATTTATAATAATATAGAGCCATTATTCTTTTGCTCAAATATTTAAAAATAATAAAAATTTTAATGTTATGATTCATAATTTTTACTTGCAGCATTAATCATCATTAGCTATCTTAACATTAAGTTCAAATATGGATGTCATTTATTTTATCTAAGCATTGATGTCATTCAAATTTCAATAAACCAACAGTCAAAGGATTACAAAATGCAATAGATCAACAACCAGTACAATTCTTAATTTTAATTATGTCTTAAAGCCACCTGAAATACTGTTAAATGTAAATATGAAATATATGACTATGTAATTGTTATATTAACTTAACCTCTTTATAAGCATTCATTATTTATCTATATAATATGCCATATGAATAATTTGAAAGAAACTTTTTGTTAAGTTTCGAATGAATTTAAAAAGAATTAGTTATATATCTCTTATAAGCTGTGCTTTTTTTACACTCCATGTATCTTTTTATCTATTTTATATCACTTTACAAATTTATCTCTAAAATTTTGAACTTTATATAACTCAATATAAAAATTTTTGTGGAGATATATTATTGAACAGCAAAAATATGTAAAATATGATCAAAAATATGTAAATATGAGTTGATTAATATATATTCATGATCACAATAATCCAACTGAAATATATAATATTTTATAATTAATATATCAATATATTTTTAATTCTATAATTGAATCTATTTGATAGAAAAAAATATTAACAACTATATAATTTTGACTCAGTACTCAATTTTTAGGTTTATTCAAATGAACAAAATATATCAAATTATCAATATCTCAAAATTTCTTTTCAAAGTAATTGAAATTTATTGTATGAAAAGTTGGTTTTTTAAATGAAAAAAAAAAATTAATAGTATTTAATGATAGTACCTTACTAAATTACACCAATTGAATATTATCAAATTGAATCTTTTAATGCATTCAATCCAATTACTGATTGATGGAAATACATTACTATATATATCTATTATTAATCTGTATTTTATAACATTAGAGAATCATTATACAAGGAATTCTAATTCAGAATATTGATTCACTATTGAATAATTAAGTTTTCAAAATAAAAAGTATAATTACGTAATTTTTAAATAGAAATTCAAATATTACAATATATTTTATTTAGCGGTATTTTAAATCACTAATAATTTATCCAGATATTAAATTTTGTGTTAATATATATATATATATATATATATATATAGTTACATCCTGTGAATTTTATAGCTGATTCATTGTATATGAATTATTATTATATTTTATATAATTTTTTTGATTATAACTACAAATTTATTCACAATATTATATTATTAAAATAATCGTAATAATTTTAGAATTTTTTGAAAACGTTTTTTTCCATATGTAGATTTGAACTAGGGATGTAAGGGATGATGCCAAATATTCAGGATTAAAATTAAAATCTTTATGTCAGATAAATCGTTATATTTTCTTTTTGTAGGAATGTGGAGAGTTTATTTGTTCGTTCGGAGGATTTAATAATCCTGATGAAATTTGTAGAAATTGAAAAAAAAATTAATATTCACCAAATTTGCTCAAGCATAAAATTTCTAGCAAATTTGGTAGAGTGATTAATCATTATGTGAATAATGTAGAAAATTTAAGGGGCCTGTCTTTTCCAAGTAGTTTGGTTATCGATAGGAAATTGTCTATGTTATAATATTTAGGGGTATTATTATGGAAGTGTAAGGATTTAAGTAGTTACCAGAGTATGAAGCCATAAATTTTAAATCATAGTATACAAAATGTATTACAATTGGAAGTATTTAAACCTTTGATCAATTTTATGATATGATTAATCCAATCCATTCATATTTATTATAATGAGGATTTGTTATTTATTCGTATCTTTGATCGCTGGAGCAACTATCTCAAAATCTAGAAAAGGAGCAGAAAATCCTCAATTGGTTAATTCTTTGAATGAACAAATTCAAAGATTTAATAATCAGAAGAATGAGACTCAAGATACTGAACTCCGTAATAGTGGTAAAACATTAATTGCTCCAGCTTCAAAGATGACCACTGAAATTGAAGGTCGTAACTTTATTAATTATGCTGGAGCTGCCTACTGTCCTAAAGATAAATTGATTAGTTGGGAATGTGGCAATTGTAATGGTTACACTTCCGGATCCAGCGAAGTAACATACTTCCAAGGTACAAGTATGAGCTCAGCAGGGTATTCAGTTATTAACAAAGATAAGAAACTAATTGTACTGGGGTACCGGGGTACCAATGACATTATCAACTGGGTATACAATTTAAATATTGATTTGATATCCGCTGAACTATCTGGATCTTATCGAGATGCAGAGATTCATGAAGGATTCAATGATATGGCCAATTCTTTACTCCAACAATCTACCAGTGCTCTAAAATCTGCAATAGGAAAATATCCCAGTTTTAAAGTGGTGTTCACTGGACATAGCTTAGGCGGTGCCATTGCTTTACTCATAGCATTTAGGTTAGCTCAATCCAAAATAATCAGTTGGGATAAAGTGAATGTTATTACATATGGCCAACCTCGTGTAGGCAATCCTAAATTTGCGAATTATCTTAACACTAAACCATGGACATTCACCCGAGTCACATCCTATTCCGACCTTGTTGCCATATCTCCGGGAATGGCTTTTGGATACTATCACAATCAGAATCATATGCATATTAACGAAAATGGAGAAACTATTCAATGCTCTATTTACGAGGAAGATGACAAATGTATTGACGATTTTTGGATTCCTAGCGTTGATGCTCATTTTAATTATTGGAATTTGACAATGAACACAGAATGTATTTAAAATAATTAATTAGTCGATAAAATTGAATAAAGTTAGAAATTTTGATATATTTTAGAGAATATAGTGAATTTTATAAATAGTTGAATTTATAATGAAAATTTTGAAACAATTAATGTTGAAATGAAAAAGATGATTTAATTATCCATAGATTTAATATTAAAATTATTCAATAATTAATGATTTTTATTTATAATTTGAAATGGCTTCCACATTTTAATCTCAAGAAAAAAGGCTCGATTGAAGTAGAAACCACTAAGTCAATGGAAGATAAATTTTCAATTACTTGAATGTTAATTTTTTAATAATATTTAGGTATAATAAAAGTAAATTAATGAATTTACCAAAATCTGGTAATTGCTCAAATGTCGATTGGAAGTAATATTATTGATATGTGATTAAATTTTAGAACCAGATAAACAATGGTAAATCTTTGAATTGCTAAATTTATCCCTAAATTTTTACATTTGGAGAAACTTGATTTGATGAATAAATTATTAAATCAGAAAATATAATTACATATATCAAATTAAAAATATAAATAATACCTTGATTTGTAGTTATGTTATTCAAAATAAAAGTGTTGTATTTTTTATAATTATCAGTTTGTGCTACCAAATCAAGTTCTATGAATAAAAGGGGGTATGGAATATTATCCAATTTCCTCCAAAAAGTTAGCAAGAATCAAAAACAAAAACTTCAATATAACTTTCTAATTTTGAATAGTCTAGCAGCATCAGTATCGCCCAAGACAAAATAACAACGTAAACTAAAGCTCAGAATTTCATCAAGCATACAAGTTCTGTATACTGCCAAAGCACTAATTATTAAATTGGAATTGTTTCAACTGTAATGAATTTGCTCAAGGCTCACAAGAAATCCAGTATTTTTCGCACTATCGTACCGATTCAATAGGAATTGAAGGGATCAATCAAATGAGAAGACACATCATTTTGAACTATTGATATACCCACAGTTTTACCAATTGATTGTTCAACTTCCATCCATTTTTCACACTCAACTGCCTCAAGAGTTATTTCAGAGATAAAAAAATTCATGATTGATTTAACTGTATGGCTTATTCCCAACTGAGGCAGTTTAAAAAAACATTTGAAATGGGTATTGAAGGTATCCCGGTTTAAAAGTGGTTTTTACTCGTCATAGTTCTAGTGGTACTCCAGTTTTTTTTACAGATTTACAAAGGTCAAAGTGATTGGTTAGGGTAAAATAGATGTGATTATATACGGTTAAACTCTTGTTAGCAATTCAAAATTTGCAGTGTATTTTGACTCCAAACCATACATATTTAAGAAACATCTTGTTCAGATATTATACCCCTTTTACCTGGACTGTTTTTAAGATACTATTATAACCAAAGGAATATCAATATAAATAGAATTGGAGAAACTATTCAATATCCCATTTCTGCGAAGGAAAATAATTGTATCAGAGATTTTTAGTTCTCTTAGTCAAATTCTTTTTTTTAATATTGGAATTTTATAGCTATTTCAAAATGTTTAGGGTAAGATATAAAATAATATTAGATTGACCAAAAAGTAGAACTTAATTTAGAAACTTAATTGATCGATTCTTCAACTATTTCCAAATATTTTTTTTCCTTGTTTAATTATACATTTTGAACATTTGATTATTTAATGAAATATAAGTATTAATGGTAATACTATCTTTTATGAATTTTATATTAGTTTTATTATATCTCAATTTATACAATTGAATTTTTTATTACTTTCAAAAATTTTTTATTAAATAAATAAATAAAGGTAAATTATTCTAATTTTTTGGGTAATTGTTTAAGGGTATAAGATTGGATAATATCACCAGGTTGGAGTTTCTGGAAATCGAGGAGTTGGATACCGCACTCTTGAGCTTGAGCGACAGTTTCTACTTCGTCCTTGAAGTGTCGGAGTTGAGTTACCGTACCTAATGTTTAATTAGTGAATTAGTAATATGCTACTAAGTGTATGATTATAAAATTACCATCGTAGATGACTTGTCCCTTTCTTAGAACTTTGATAGGATTACTCTTGACGAAATTACCCATAGTGACCAAACAACCTGCGACTTGAGCTGTCTTCTTGCCCTTGAGATCAATTTCGAACAACTGTTTAACTTCGACTTCACCAACAATCTCTGTGACGAATTCTTCGGGAACAAGTTCCAGCATGCGTTTTTTCACTTCGTCAAGTAGTCTGTAGATAACCTTGTATTCTAGTAGTGGCATGAATAGAGATTTACAGAGGGATTTCACTTCTTTTGGGTTGGGTACACCAAATGTTAGGATGATACCCTTACTGGCAATAGCTACATCTACATCGGCCTTGGTGGCGGGACCTACACCCGAGGATGCGATTTTAACGTCGACTTTTTTGGTTGGTAGGTTTTTGAGAGCTTCTGAGATGGCTTCAACTGTACCAAATACGTCACCTAAAATTTTTTAGATAAGATATTTAAATAAAATTAGATTGGACACACCTTTCAATATAATATTGAGACAGGGCTTCTCGGGAGTCTTGGGTTCGTAAATCTTTTTATTGGGATCTTCCTCAATTCCTTTAGCTTTATTCTCCTGCTTGATTTTAGCAAGTTCGTGAAGTTGCTGCTTCTGTTCATTCACCGCTTCAATTTGCTCCATTTCCTTCTTGCGCTCCAAATTTCTTTCTCTGTTGGCGATAACAAGCTTGACTTCATCTTCATCTTTGGCCTCTAAGGCATATTCACCAGCGTTGGGTAAAGTCTTCCAACCTGTAATCTGGACGGGTGTACCCGGAAGTGCTGATTTGATCTGTTTGCCGTGCTCGTCGAACATTAGACGAACTTTGGCGGATGCAGTGCCTGCAACGAGAAGTTGACCAGGCTTCAATGTACCATAGTTAACTAAAACGGAAGCAATGTTGCCGAGACCTTTATCAACTCTGGATTCGAGGACAGTAGCCTGCGTGGGGCCTTCGGGATCAGCTCTGACGTCCAAAACTTCGCTGACAGCTAAGATAGTTTCTTCAAGCTCTTCCATGCCTTCACCAGTGACAGCTGACAATTTGACGAGAGGGACATCACCACCAGATTCTTCGAGATAGACACCATGCTGGACAAAGTCAATCTTAATCTGCTCAAGGTTATTATTATGCTTATCGCACTTGGTAATGGCGACAATAATGGGCACTTCAGCCTCTTGCGCATGCTTGATAGCTTCGACAGTTTGAGGCATAATACCATCGTCAATAGCAACTACTAGTACGACAATATCTGTGGTATTCGCACCTCTAGCTCTCATTTGTGAGAAAGCAGCGTGACCAGGCGTATCCAAGAAAGTAATTGTATTCTTAGATTTCGTAGTAACTGAAAAAGCTCCAATATGCTGGGTAATACCTCCAGCTTCACTTGCTGCCACTGATGAATTTCTTAATTTATCCAGCAATGTGGTCTTGCCATGATCGACGTGGCCCATAATCGTGACGACGGGAGGTCTTAAAGGATACTTGGTGGGATCGGCAGGTTTCTCCCTAGGGTAAAGATCTTTCCCCTGGACCTGGTCGACGATTGGGGTATAATTGTATTCCATAGCGATTAAACTCGCGTCTTCAGCATTCAAAGCTAATTTTGAAATATTAATATTTCAATATTTTTGAATAATTTTTTGACTTACTGTAATCGGGACTATAATCAGGTAATCCCAATCTTGCTAAAGTCCTTTTAAAACGATCTAAAATCCAGGCATTTAGTCAATCTAACATTTTTAGAACTTTTGTATTTACCATATTTAACACCCAATAATCTTGATAAATTGGCAACTTTGATATATTCAGGTAAGTACAATTCCTTAGTTTTTGGCTTGGGCCTCATAGGTTTCCTAAGTTTACTTACTTTGGGCTCGGTTTCGTCTTTGATTAGGGTGGGTTTCACTCTTTCTGGTTTGCGTTCAATTTTTAAGGGTTTCTGCTTAGGATTTGAGGATTCGGAACTTGTAAATTTGGTCTCGCTCTTCTCCGGAATTGAACTTGTTTTTGGGGGAATTGGTTTAGTCTTAGTTTGTTGGGGACGTGGTGTCCACTTATTAGCATCGCTCTTTTGTCTCATTTCCTGTAAAATTTTTAATCTATCCACTGAATTATAAATTAAAATTTTATTTAACATTTTCTAATTTGTGAAGTTACATACTATTATTCATTTTTGACGAATAACATCTGAGACCATTTTGTAATAAATTGAATTTTGCAGCGTTTCCAACACTTTTAGTCAGAAGTTGATATGAGATCATTTTTTGTATTATGTTTAAAATAATTTATCAAAAAATTTATACAGTTCTATATTAATAACTATATTCAACTTTTTGTAATATTGGTAATTTATATCAAATATTATATTAATAAAATTAAAATTATAAATTAAAAAATATATAATTCTATTAGGTGTTAAACTATGATATTTAGCCAATGATGGCAATTTATATAAATTTTAAAAATATTTCAAATTATGGGATATTCTTATTTATTTTTCTTTAGTTTATTTTTTCAAATTTTAAGTTATTATTTTGAAATTGTTTTTCGTATTCAATTTTAAATTAGTTTATTGATATTCACAGTTTATTAAAATTATTTATATTAATATTTTATTTTACTAAGTTGAATGAAATATATCGTAAGCAGAATACAAATGTAGAAAATCTCTTTAGTAAAACAATGAAATATATTTTATAATAATTAATAATTAATTATTAATATTTTTTTAAACAAAAATAATTGATTCATTAGTTAGTTGAAATTGGATTTATTAATAACATTTGGTTAATAGAATATCATGATAATGAAAATTTAATTATCTGAATAATCTGATAAAATTTTATTCAATTCACAAATTCTATAAATATCAATATAAATATTCATTAAGTTTTTCTATAAATTAATGAATTATATATTGTCATGGGTCAGAAGACCAGTTCAACCCTTGCAATTTAAATCACTCAGTATCCCCGATACAGAACCACTGTCAACGTGATCAACAAACGCCCCCAACCTTCGGAATCAATCATTCCATCAGACATATTATCCGAAACACTGGAATACGGATCAACCCAACTAAAAATATAACGAATACAACTTAGTTGGCATGCAGGTTTTCTTCCTAGAGTTCTATCCTACAATATAGGTGAATTGATAAACTCTCTCTTTATATTATTTCAGAGGTGCAGTTCCGGAAGACGATTATTTACCTAATTTTATTAGACACCTAACTTCCTAGCTGATGTGAGTATATATCCAGAAGGGATAGTGAATTATTGAAGTAAAAAAAAATAAAATTCAATAAGTATAATATGATTAGAAAAAAGATTTTAAAATAAACGAAGATTTTCATTTTAGAAAGAATATTAATTAAAAGAGTTTTGAATATTGATGAGAAAAGTGATTATAATGTTAATTAAATAAATATAAAATTGAATAAATATATAGAAAAAAAAATTAGATTAAAGTATATTTTGTTGGACAAATTAAATTATATTTAGCTCTGCCTGAGAATCGAACTCAGATCGCAGGATTCAAAGTCCTGAGTGCTAACCATTACACCAGCGGAGCTTAATTAATATGTTTATTATACCAATAAAATTATATTTACTCAACATTTTACAAATCAATATCATTGATAATATTTTCTCATTTTTCCCCTTAATCCTCTTTTAATTTAATCTATCATTAATGTTTTTCTCATTTTAACCACCATTAATCTATTTTACTTTTCAAACTCTTACCTATCTTTCATTACCTACTTAATCACTTAATATTATACCTTATACTATATTCTCAATTATATAACATTTTTATACTACTTCATAAACCATCTTTTTCTATTTTTCGATAATCAAATTAATCAATTAATTTGAAATTTATTAAAAATTCAGTATGAAATGTATATTTTATACGATTACAATTTTATAAAATCAAAAACATTTTCAATATAAAATAAAATTATTATTAGAAACAAAGATTAAATTTATATCATAAATTTAATAAATATCAATAAAATTGTAATATTAATTAATGCCAAACAAAATTTCGAGGAAACGCTAATAAACTAACCCTAAATCTGATTCAAAATTTGAACACCATTTAAAAGTGACCTCAATGTCAAATACTGAAGACGATCACACAAAGTGTAAATAAGTGCTTTGAGTTCAATGTAATTGAAAAAAAATTAGTTAAATAATAATCTCTAATAGATTAGCAATCAATAGAATTTGAAATAAACGGAAATTCAGGGTATCAAGATAGACAATCATTGTCCAAAACAGTACCATAGTTAAGTGATTTCCATAATGAGTAATTTAACAAGATGGTAAATTTTATTCATTAGGTCTCAATCACTAGCAATTTGTCTTAATAATTGGTATCCATAAAGAAGATCTGTTTATTATCCTAATTCAACGGAAAACTGATAATGTTTATTAATTTTTAAATTATGATTGAATTAATGCAAATATTAGTCATTATATTTTTCTCCCAAGTGTTGCTTGAAGTTACATCATTGTTCATACTTCAATATTTTGGCCTCAAGCAAACAATTAGATAATTCAGAAAATACTACATAATAATGCATTAGATTATGATCTTCCAACAAATTTGAAGTGAAATTCAAAGTTGGCAAAAATACCATGGTTAACTAAGTGTAGAGTTTCGCATAAAAAATAAACTAGAATGATAAAGAGCTTTATTGAGAAAATTTAAAAAAAATACTTGTGATTTTAATTGATAAATGCACAGTGTTGATATATGCTATGAAAATTTAATGTGGAGAATATAAAGGAGTCGATTCAGAATCCACTAAATAAATTTATCATAATTTTTCATTCAACTTATTTATAATGGAATATTTGTTTTACACTGATTTAGACTATCCGATTAATGATTTTAGTCTATTTAATTTTTTCTGATCGATTATATTCACTTGAATAATAAATTGGGTTAATAAGATTATCATAACAATAGTACAGTACAAAATAGCGATCAAGTGCTCTCAATTACTATTCAAACGAATTGTCACATAAATATTGATTATTCATGAACAGATTTAACATTTTAATTTAAATACCAATTCACATATTATGATAATCCGCTAATTCAACCATACTTCGAAATTAGAGCAAAACAATTCCAACTAAAATTAATATCCTGAACTCGGTACCTAAAAAGGCATCCGTTCCGTTATGATTATTTCTAACAATGTTAATTTTTTCCCTCCCCCACAATTATATAATTTATAACTTGAAATTGGGGTTATTATTAATATTTTATTATTTCTATAAATATTGCAAATAATCAAAATCTTGTGTTTAATTTAACTGATTAGGAGTTTATAAAAGTGCTTAATTAACTTTGAAAAAAATTTTGTAAATATTGAGAGCGATACCATTGGGATTTTTTATTGTGATTGAAAAATTAACAGTTTGTTGTTTATTTTTAATTATCACTAATTATAATATCATATCAATAATTCCTTTCCGAATATTTGAGAGTTAATTTTATTTAATACATTATAATATAAAATCAAATCCTACAATTGTTTTTTATTAATTATATTATTATAAAAATATTTTATATTAACCAAACTAATTGTATATAAATTTATTATCTAATCAATTGCAGATATATTTGTAATCATAATTTCCTTTCCCATATAAACAATGTTTATATTAAATACTAAAATTATGTAATGTTAAACAATTTGAATTGATAAATTGAACTAATTCAGGATAGTAATTTTGTCATAAATTAAATAGTAATAATAAAATATTTAATATTTAATATTTATTATGAACAATAATTAATTAATTAATTAATATAGACCATAATTAACTAATGTAAATTTATCATTCTTTAAAAAAAATATCAAGTTGTTATTAAAATTATTTATATTCTAGAAATTTAAACTAATGAATAAATCTGTCAAGCAAACTATTGGAAATATATTACAGTCACAAGTAGCATCAAAATTTATAGCCAATATATTATAGTTAATAGAATTAATATTTTTAAGGGTACTCTTTTTATAAGTGTAAATAAAGAAACATCTAAGGTTTTAAGAACAATGAGAACTTTCCTTGTCTGGTGATATGGCGGATTTTAAAAATTTTCAATTGTTGGCTGGATTTGGAAATCTATATCTAATCCAAAAAAAGTGTGCATAAAAAATCTATTAAAGTGATAAATTAATATATTAATTTTTAGTTTTTATAAAATTCCTGTATAAATTTTTAATTTTATGTTCTATTTTGTTTTTGTATATATATATATATATATATATATTGTTAATTTCAAGTAACTGATTATGATAAAATCACATTACTAACAAATTGTGATATTAAATGAATTCAATCGAGTTAAAGGATATTAATAATTTGAATTTAGAGTTTCAATTATTAAATTTTTATACTTTTAATACTTAATCATTAATACTTTAATATTTCATAAAAAAATTTTGAATTGAAATGTCATTTATCAATTTTACTTGGCATTAACAACCATTCAATATCATTAATTTCTCAAACCTTTAGTTCTATAATTTTAGCTCCCCTATTTTTTAAAAAAAATAATCATAAAATTCTCACCAATCATTGAATAATATGGAAAACTTTATTAAAATATATGCATTTTGATATATTTTAATAAATGTTCATTTAATATAATGACTTTATCAAGGATTATATTTGATATTATTTCAAATTGTTTGTACAAAATAATGGGGTTGATATTGTATATTAACCTCATAAGTTCCTTAACTTATTAAGTTTTATAACTCTCTGCAAAGTAATGACTATCACTTGGTTTATAGATAAATAAACAAATATATTAGGAAAGTATACTAAATTCGGTAATAATATTAAATTCTATATTTTTTTAGACAATTGATAATTATTTCCGATATTGGATAACTTAATCAAAGTATAAGTCCTTGACTTATGAATATTCTATTGTAAATAGTAAAATATATTGAATATGAAATAAAGAATAAATATTAATGAAAATATATCACTAATAATCAACGATAATTAATCCTTTAACTAGTTTCATATATTAACCAAATTGAACTACTAATATATATTTAGAAGATTAATTTAATCCAATAACTAATATGTTTTTGACTATTAAATATATTTTTATCAATTTTTATTTTTAATTAAAATAATAATAATAATAATAATGAGTGAGGAAAATAATGATAATAATACAAATGTTAATAATAAATCGTGTCTGAGAAGTTCAATAATTGGCGAATGGAAGGCAAAACGGAGGTAGGTTCTTTTGGGTATGTTAAGGCAGGCAACTCGAGGGAAAATGCTTCAGAATTGGACCAGGTGGGTGAAGAGAGAGGTGGCGAGTAAAGGTATTGGGGAGATGAACTCGTGGATTTGGTCTTAATTTTTGAGTTTGTTTTGACTTTGTGATTTGTTGCTGGAGTATTGTTATCAGCTTTCTTTAGATGAATTTTGTAATGTCTCGTCAATTCATCAGATCTGGAGAATTTTTTCGTGCAGTTGAAATATGTGCAAGCGTATGGCTTTTCTCCAGTATGTGTTCGAATATGTCTTGTTTGGTGCTCTAATCTGTAGAAGCATTTTTCACAATAGGGACAAGAGTAGGGTCGATGCGTTTTTGGTAACTGACTTTTTGATGTTTTCTTAGTAGTTGTATTTGTTAACTTAATCATGCTGTTTGATGCTTTTAGTGATTGAGTATAAGGCTGAGTATAAGAAATCATGATGATGAATAATACATATTTTGGATGAGATAGGCTGTTTATATAGAAATTTCTGGTGGTGAGAGCGGTTGTGGTGATGGGAGTAGGGGGAATTTGGACGAAAAAGTGAATATCAAAGTGATTAACTATTTGGGGCTAAGGGGAGAAGGAGAATTCTGATATTTGATTGAATTAGCTTGAGCAATTATTTATTTTGATCCCTTATTCTTAAATCTCCAATGTTTTATTTAGAATATAGGTTTTGATAGTTATTTAATTATAATTGTTTTATATTACAAATAATAATTATATATAATATCGATATATAATATATTCCATATAATATTATCATGAATGAATAATGCTAATTTATATCATGTAAAAGGACACGGTTGAATAATTTAATCTTGAGTAGAATTTTACTTCAAATCACCCCTTGATTATGAATTTAAATATTTTCTTTACCAAGTAGGGAATAAAGTTGGGGTACATAATATCATGACCAATTAAAAAATTACCAATATAATACATTCTTTCATCATTTTATTTCAATTAAAATTTCCAAATATATCATTAATCTTCAAATATATTGTTCAAGTTTATATAGTGAACATTATGCAAAAATTAATAGTTTTTGGTATATTATAAAATTAATTCATGTTGTACTTGATCAAAATAAATCAATTAAAATAAAATCATTGCTAATGAATTACATTAAGATATTTATAAAATATATTGAACTAGTTGAAAATTATAAATATACCAAACCTATAAATCATCTATTGGTCAAATTCATGATAATTTTCAGGGATCTAGCATCAGTATTCTATTATAATTAGTCAATTAAAGCTCCAAATTTAGTGTAGTATTTAATATTTAAGATTCTTTTATGAAATTCAAAATTTCTTTGTAAATTTAATTAGAATAAACTAAATAATGTGGGGGAATTATTTGAGCTTTGTTCATTGAAAATTGAAAATTCTAAGCGTTTCCCATTTAGGTAGTCAATTAAGGATCTTACTTTCAGTTAGATGGTCAATCCTCTTCTCCAACTAACGGTACCTTTTAATTAAAGTTCTAATAAGTTTACCTTGATAATCCTTTTTATTATTAAAATTAAATTGTTTTCAAGTGCAGCTGAATTCTTGTGACAATTCATTTGAATAATATCCTATAAAAACTAAAAACTATTTGAATATTCATAATTTTTAATAGTACTTAAAATTAAAAATATATACTAGTATATATACAATTCATCTGGAATTATTTCGATTTAATTAATTTAAATTAATTAGACTAAATAATTCATAGTCTACACTAAGTTATAATTATTTGTATAATATAAATAATTGATTTAGTTTCTGAAAAAATCTACAACCATTTCATCTAGTCAATTTTTAACAAATTACTCCTTTATCTTCCCCACAATCATTTTTGAGAAATTGTTCAATATCCTAATATTATTTTCAAAGACATAATCATAGTCTTTATAAACTCCTACAAATATTATTTTGAATAAATGGATGACTTATATTTTGTTATAGAGATGTCTATACTGGGTTAAATCGCTTACTAATTGGTAAATTAATCACATTCCATCCTATTATATTATGAGTTTGTAAATAATGCATAATAATGTCAAAGTAACTAAAGACTATTTTATCTTGAAAACATATATGCATATACGATATTGTATCTAATTTTCAAGGCTCGAAAACTTGGAAAAGAATTCACTACTTTAATATAATATTTTTGTACTTGAAAAATCCTCAACACTATAAAATCCCATAGAATTACTATAATAAATAGATTAACTTTTCATTTGGAATTTTGAACCCAGTTATGAAGGATTCTACCTTTAGTCAAATCAATTATCAATTGCACCAATTTCCTCTTTCAAAAAATCAACCATCATCAATTCGAGTAATTGATAATCCTTGCACCTAAATTTTATCACTAACTAGTATTATAAAAATTAAAGTTTGTTAAAGGATACAGTTAGAAAATATTATTAAAAATTGAAAATTTTAAATTTTTTCTTTGATATCCTATTGTATTTGAAATTTGATTCAAATTTATCATTTTCCCAAAATTGTGTATTTCATAAATTTGATATTTTTTTTTGAATTAAACTATTATGAGGTTAATGCATTTGATATTAACTTATATATAAAATTATTAAAATTTTTATTTATTTCATTATTATTCAAATAAATTTATATGCTCATAATAATATTTCTGAGTATTCATAAATAAATTATGATGGAAAGTGAAAAAAAATTATGATTATTCAAAAATTCTAAATTCTCGACTACATTTTAAAATTACCCGTTAAATTTATTTTATTATTATGATATATTGACTTTTTTTGTATTTGAAATCTTAAATAGTTTTGAGAGATACTCTGTCTTTAAGATGCTCAAATCGAAATTGATGATATATCGTATTATTGATAATTATATTTCAGAATAAAGTATACTGAAAATCATACTAACAATTATATTATCATTTAATCTGAATTTATTTTTTATTAAATAAGAATCGATAATATCTTATAAGAATCAGTTTAACTCAACATAAATATTATTAAAACTTAATATAAAATACAAATTTTTACTCAGATTCTTGACTTTAGATATATTATTACTTATGTAAACATATTGGAGTGAAATTCATATTAACTTCACCATGGTTTTGTGACTGCTATTGCTTCTAATAATTGAATTCAAGTTGATTCAAATTATGCAATAATATTTTCACAATTTATATAATTCATAAAAATTAAATAAGTTAAAAAAAATTTAATGTATTTTAATATAATATGAAATCATAAAAATTCATAAACAATTAAAATTTTCTTATATATTTTAAGTATTTATATAACAATTAAGTAAGATTATCTAATTTATTTATGAAAAATTGAATATATGGGGAAAAATATGAACTCAGTAATTTCATCCAATCAAAAAGAGAGTAAAGACCTTTCCATTTTAAGTAATGAATTAAGGATGTCAGTTTGAGCTAGATTGATATCCTTTTCTCCAGGCATTCAATACGCTTTAATTAAAGTTCAGCCAATTTATCTTGACTATCACTGTTATTCATTAACTATAAACCTTTTATGACTATATTATATATTTTGTGATAATTTAGATGAATTTATTTTGCAAAAATTTAACAATTTGATTTTGGTATAAAATAAATTGTGTATTTGATTATTTATTTATCTAAGCATATATTCAGTACCTGTACATTAACTATATATACCATATTAATTAGATTAAATTTATTCAAGTTAACTAATCTATATTCTTGACTAATGTCAAATCGATATATAATATAAATAATACAATTAGCTCAAAGAAAAAATCTAACAAATTTCGTCTAGTTGATTCGATAGCATACTACTCCTTTATTTTCCCCACATTCAATTTGCGAGCATTTATCAGCATTTTCTCTATTTCCAAAATTATATTGTAATTTCTCCTTCTTTTATCTTGAAATATTTCACCGTTCTATAAATTGAGAGGTAATGTTTCAATATATTATAGTCTATACTTGGTTAAGTTAAATAACATTTGTTAATTTTTTTTAAAATTTATCTAAAAATTTTTAAATTGTTGAAAATTCGAAATTCTAAAAGTTATTCATATTTTTAAAATTTTACTCTTAAATTTCATTGTAATATATTTTAACTTAATCTCTAAATATTTCAAGTTATATTGAAAATTAAATCCTGTTCATTTCAATAAAATTCAAATTTGAAAATGCGAAAAAATTAAATCATCATTATTCCTATCATCTATCTAATAAACTTATGAAAAATAATAATATATTGTGAATATAGTTTGGTACAGCATTTCACAATTTAATTACTATTTTTTAAACTAATAATAATTTTTTTACAACTCTTAATCTCTCAATTCAATTAATTATATATTGATTTTTAAAATATTATTACAGAAATTAAATTATGGCAAATTTTTAAAATGAAAATTAAATAAAATTACCAATATATTATTTAAAAAATTAATATATAATATAAAATTAATACTCTATTATTAATAATTTTTTGCTATACTTTTGATAAGCTTTGAGAATTTAACTAACTTTTTTAATAAAGATTGAAATATATTATTTTATTAATTAATATAATCTATTTATATGACTTTTTTTTATTATAATTTTATTTTGTATATTTTTAAAATTATCATAACTATATAAAATATAATTTAATAAATATATTAAGTAAAACAAGTTTTTTAAAATTTTTATAAATAAATTTTATTTTTTACTTTAAATTTATATGTTTAATTATTATTATTATTATTATTATTATTATTATTATTATTATTATTATATAAAATATCAAGTATTTTAAATTCATAATAAATATATAAATTTGAAATTATATTATTATAAAAAATATTTTCAATTAATTTATTTATATTAGCTAAATAAGAAAACCATATATTATTATAATTTATTATAAAAACTAATATTTATTATAAAAAAGAATTTGCTTATTATAATTTATAAACAAGATTATTTTAGCTCTACCCAATATTTTATGTTAATTTCTAGTACAGAAATATATAAAATAATTTAGGTTTTATTAATTATATTGATCAAATATAAAAATCACTTTTTGTTATATCTTGATATATTTTAATTAATAATATCTATTCTATTTCTTTTTTTAGATTTTATATAAATATAAGTTAATTATTCAATTTTTTTTATATAATAAAAATTCAATT
>JNEM01013317.1:0-19152 GCA_000697335.1 Conidiobolus incongruus B7586
TATAATATAATATTATATAAATTATTTTAATTTATAACTTATTAATATAATTATTTATATTATAAAATAAATATAATATCACTAATAATATCAAATTTTATATATATATGAGGGTAATAAAAATCTATTATTTCAATCTATTCTATATATATTCTATAGATTAAATAGATATGTCATTAACTAAGATATTTTATCATATAATATATATAAATATTTATTGCAAAAAACATTAAAATTTATATTGCCCCAAATTTAAAGTATATATATACATTATGCTAGTTTGTTAATCCTTTAATAATATTAGTCAGTTTATTTTATATAATTCTTATTCTAATATTCCAAGCATTATTCCTATATTTCAATATAGGGAAAATTTTCTAAAATGCATATTGCTATTTTGAAAGCCTATAGAGCATTTCATATAGAGGAATATCTTATTTATATCACCTTATCAATTTTATTCTATCTACAATGATATTGATATCTTTACTGGTTTCTAGATCAATGCTTACTTAAAATAACGCTTTTTACGATCAATATGTTGTAATAACATTGTAACACGACCAGATAATCGCAAGTTTCTATATCCAAATTACACACTTTCAACCAAAACCAATATCCGAGCAACATCACTCACTTATAAAGAATTAAAGCACGCTAATATCTGTAGTTTCAAAAGTCACACCTAATCTTTCAAAAATGAATTTATACATGATTGACTTATTGATATTATAATCTTTTATATTATTACTCAGTATCTTTCATCAAAAATAAAGTACACATAATTGATAACTTATAAATATTTTGAGGTAAATTATTTTTTCAAATTTAGGTATAGAGCATTAAAATTACGGTATTAAATAATTCAGTGAAAAAATTAATTCATTGGATATATAGTTCTATATATTATAAAATAATAATTTAATATTTTATTAATATAATTTAATCATGAATATTATTTTCCAATACTTTTTTGAATATTCCAAATATAATAATTTAAAATATATTTTGAATTATATATTTATTAAGAACAATCGCGAATAACTTGGAAATTCAGAATATATTATTAACTTTATATTCTGTCAAGTTGAAAATATATGAAATATTGTTGAAATAGTAATATTTTGATTTAAAATGATAATTTAAATATAATTAAATTCATTAATATTGATTATTGGATTATAATATATTATTGATTAAATGATTGGATCAATATTCAATATACTTATTAAAATAAGCACTTCAACCAATATCCTAAAAATTAATGATCTTATTAAACTATTATTTATAGTTAAAAATTAATAAATTTGATGATGTTACTGATATGAAGGAACAGAATTTTATATTGGGTTACAATCTATTTGAATAAAAATTGAAATAAAAAACTGTAATAAAAAGAAATTAAATTAAACCAAAGATAATAAAACATCAGGGAATAATATGATATGACAATGTTTATTAATGCTAATCATATAAGATTATGGTTGGTAAACTATTTTTAAATCGTATTGATTGATCGAAACAATAGTACATATAAAAGTAATCCTAAGATGCTCAGGAATATCGTCATACCTTGAAATTTGGTGGACGTCTAATTCCGATACCGCATTGGGATTGTAGATGATAGGAATGGTCAACAAATCGCCGTTATGGTGGATTGGGGGATTGAATTCGAATTTGAAAGCGATCATGTTACCTTTGAGGGTACCGAATTTTACAGGAGTCATTTGGAATTCGGGGTTCGCTTCCACGTGCTTCATTATTTGGTTAATCACTTTCACTTTGGCGCAGTATACAAATGAAGATTGGATCCAGCTCGATGTTATCGTCACTGGACTCAGCTCGCGAGCTATATTGGTCAGTTGATGAATATTTTCAGGGAGGATACTAAAGGATAGCAAATTGCGCAATTTAATTAAATTAATATATCTCAAATGACCCAACGGGGTAGTGAGAGGAATACCGTCATTCTCGTAGCGATGAGTATCAAACCGGGTGGTGATTTTCCTCACCATTTCCAATTCGACATCCCTGGGAAGAAATTTTATGACAGGAGGTAGAAAATCGAGTTGGATATTTACATTGTTGAATTTTTGGGTCGTTCTAAACAGTCTATGAATTTCGGTGGTATATAGTGCATTGGTGTCGTATACGATTAGGTTGGTGAGTTGTTCAAAGCTTTGGAGTAGGTATATGAGTAATGTTTGTTTGTATTGAAGTGAATAGCTTAAATTGTTTGTGGGTTTCAAATCGGGTAAATGATCTCGCATGAGCAATAAGTCATAATTGAGATCGAGTTCGTCCTGAAGAATTGCATTCAGCCTCTCCCAGTGGCGCCAGTCGCGTTGGGATAGGAATATAATTAAGCATGAATCATCATTGTGATACCTCTGCAGTATATTATATGTTTCCTGTAAAAGATAATCCCTTGGATTAAAGCCATATTCTCTAGAAGGCATTATCTCTTCAATATTGATCCAGTCGAAAGGAGGTTTCGTCAATAATTTCATAAGTCGGTCGGACCATAGCACCGTACTTGGATTTGGCGTAGCAAGTAAACTATACTCTACATCCAATACCAACATAGTTTTGATTTTATCCCATCTGTCAGATCTTTGTAATTGATCAACTAAAGTTTCTATACAAATTTCAAAGTTGTATGCCGACATATTTATGTACAATTGATAGTCACTCTATTTCTATATACTTATGAATTGTAATCCTTTTAAATATAAATTTTATCAAATTATATTTTATGGGATTGATTTAATTTTGACAGAATAATTTTTAATTTCATCAAATTATATAGCAAATTTCGATTACCTTGTAATTATTAATAACAATCATTATTTGACACAAAATTAATTCAATATTTTGCATATAATAATTTTTAAAATATTCCATATTTTATAGATTATTACATTTTTTAGCAGTTTATCAATTGATAATGAATTTATAAACGCTAATATTATTATTAATACAATTGCAACAATACCAATCATGATATTATTGACAATATCACATTTAAAATAATGAGTAATACAAATATTAAAATATAAGATATTGAATATTGAGCCAATATAAAGAGTTAGAATAAAATTAATTAACAAATTATAAAAAATTTATTCAGAAATATTTCAAAAATTTAATAATTAAAATATATTGTAGTGTTACAGAATAATATGACAAGAAATTGGCAATTTTGCCAATAAAATGATAGATAATAATGATGAATAATGAATGATATATGCTAAACTCTAAGTTAATTCCCATAAGAAATTTTTAAATCATACTGGTTAATGGGATGAAGGGAGCAAGAGAATGTGAAGCCTTTGTAGGGCGAAATCTCCGTGAATTTGGATATGTAATGGGTGTCAAATTCAGATACGGAGTTCGGATTGTAGATGATAGGGAGTACAAATTCGTCTCCGTTAGTGGCGAGAGGGGGCACCGAGCGGAATTTAAAGGCGATCATGGCATCTTTAAATATGCCCATCTTGATGGGGGTCAGCTGAAAGAAGGGATTGGACTCGATCTGTTTGATGATGGCGTTGGCAATCTTGAGCTTGACCTTGAGGATGTAGGAGGATTCAATCCAGCTAGAGTCAATGACAATGGGACTCATGGATTTAGCAATGTTGGTGAGTTCCGCGATGTGGGAGGAGTCGATGGAGAAGGAGAGCAGGTTGCGAAATTTAATGAGGTTAATGTAGCGCAAGGAACCCAGTGGAGAAGAGAGGGGAATGCCAGCATTTTCATAGGGGTGGTCGTCAAATTGGGTGGTGATTTTCTTGACCATTTCTAATTCGATGTCGCGGGGAAGGAACTTGAGGTGGGAGGAAGGTGAGTGAATAAAGATCGAGTTATTTTGAATATGCGGTGTTTTACGCAGAATTTTGCGCAAACTGTACGTATTCAATAGAATGGGGTCGATTACGACACCTCCGGAAAGTTGAGGAAAGCTTTGGGTGATATAGATTAGAAGCGTTTGCTTGAATTGAAGCATGTAATTGGTAACCGGATTAGATGCCAAATCAGATATATCTTCACGCATTATTAATAGATCATAACTTAGATTGAGCTCATCCTGGAGAATTGAGTTCAACTTTTCCCAATGGCGCCAGTTGCGCTGAGATACAAAGATAATTAGACAAGAGGGGTCATTTTGGTACTCTTGCAGCTTTTCATAAGTTTCAGAAACAAGATAATCATTAGGGTTGACGCCAAAATCCTTAGATGGCATAGTCTCTTCAATATTAATCCAGTCAAATGGAGGTTTATGTAATAACTTAATCAAATAGTCTGACCACAACACAGGACTTGGAATAGGTGTGGCGAGCAAAACATTCTCTACATCCATAAACACCAAAGTTTGAATCTTGTCCCATCTGTCGGAACTTTTTAATTGCTCAATGAGAGTGTCAATACAGATTTCAAAATTATGGGAAATCATTTTAATATAATTACAAGTCACTTTTTATTAACATATATTTATGTATTTAAATAATTTCTTTTACTTTTAATTATTATGGGATTTTGTTTCCCTTTTGATTCAGCATATTGACTATATAATGTAAACTTGATTGAATATTACATCATCCTAAAATCACTTTTATTTTACAGCTATCATCCAATTTTGAGATATAACTAAGATATTATAATAATCTTAATATATTCAATTTTTAAAATTCTAATTTTCCAATATCCTTAACAGATCCCTTAAAAAAATATCTGAAATTTGTATTAACTTTTTATAAGCGATTTTAAATAATGTATTATCATATTTTGACTAGGACCAATTATCAAATAGGGCTGTTTTCTTCGATTTTTTAATTTTAATAGGTAGTATCTAATTATACAAGCTACATTATTAAAATTCATAATCAAGATTTTTGTTTTTATATGTGATATATATATTTGTTTAGAGACAATTAAGATCAATTTTCTAAGACTTTATTTTAATATATTTGATAGAATTCAATTTAATTGTGAATAAAAAAATACACTTTGCTTAAAATCAACCATAAATGGAATTTAATATAAAATTTCAAGTTTTAAATGAATGTTTTGAATAGTTCATTGAATATTGCAATTGTTGATAGATTTTTAAATAAAAATCAATACTGATCTTAAATATATTCTTAATTTTGATGCTCGTTATATCATGCATTTAACTATTTTGTAAAGAAATTTAGTAATGAAATGTTTTAACAATTGTCAATCGATTTAATAATTCACAATGTTTTTGGGAATTTGATTAAATAATATTTCAAAATAAAAATTATATAAATAATATTGATTGATTTGAAAAATACATTCAAATAGATTAAATATGGGTAAATGTTTTCGACTAAATATATAAAAAAATAACAACTGAATATATTGAATAATGATTTATCCATATTATTTTGCAGTATCTAAATAATTATAATTGAGATTGAGACTTAATTAAATGACAATAATTCTGATTCAGTATATGAGGAAATATTATATCATTGAGAATAATTCAAGATATCAAATAATACATATTTAACAAATAATTATAATCAAACACAATTTGATTTGTTTGTAAAAAAGATATATTGCATGGTTTTAGCTTATATTTGTTTTATTATGTATTGTTGAAATTAATGGGAGCAAAAATACATAATTTTCTCATATTCAAATTAAATATAATATGAAACCAAAATCAAGTTATTCCATTAAATAATGTATTTCATGAATATATATATATATATATACATTAATATTGTAAACCTCTGTATTAAATAGTCAATATTTAATATTATAAAATATATTGAATTATAGCACTATCTTTACAGAGGTTAAATTGTTACCTTTTAACATTACATTTAATACGACTATAACTAAAATTTTCAAAATTATGTTTTTGAAAGTATAAGATACAAATCTTAGAGTTGATTATTGTAGATTTTGTTTATATATTGAATCGATATATATAGTAATGAATAATTCTATATTTTTAAATTTTGATCTATCGCCGCTATCAGTCACTATAAAATGTAATTTTTATGATTAATGATTTATTTGGATATAATGAGATAAATATTGAATATAATGTTACATAATTGACAATAGAAAAGAATATTTAATAACCTTAAAAATAAACATAACTTTAATACTCGAATTATGGAATTAAGATAGTTAAAAATTTAATTAAATTTGAAAATTAAATTACACAGCGAATATTATTACAAAAGGTAATCGTGTATATATAGAGAGAGAGACAAATATAGAAACTAAGAAATTTTAATTTACAATTGCCATTGATACAATGAATCATTATAGAGTGAGGATGAGTTGATAGTTGTGTGAATTAAATTAATATAGATATTGCTGAAATCACCATCAAATATATTAGAATAAAATGAATATATGCCATCTAATTCGAATTTGATAACTTGAATTGAAAACAGCAATAATTGAAGGGAAGAAAACGAAGAAAGTATATTTCATGAATGTTTATACAAGTATTAGGCTACCCAAACTAGTTAAGTATATGAACCTTAAAAGATAGAGTAATCGGATTTAGAGAGCAAATTAGATAGGAGATATAGTTGGAAAAGGATGCAAATTAATTGGCTTCTATTTTGAGATTTTCTACAGCGGGTAATTCCTCTGATTGTTCCTCATTTTGTTGACGATGATCAGTCAAACCACCAAAATCGAAAGCAGCATCATCTTCTTCATAGAAAGCAAATTGATCCCAATCAGGATTGTATTCGAAGAATTCTCTACCGCTGAGATTAAGGTTCTTACCAGCCTTGACAGCATTTTCCTTAGTCTTACGAGCAGCTTCAGCTTCAGCTTCTTGCTTAGCCTTTCTATTCTTTTTCCATTCAGTGAAAGATTCCAAAGTAATAGGGGTGAGATTAGGACCAAGTTTGTGTCTCTATAGTAATGTATTAATAAATTGTAGATCGACAAAAAAAATTTATAATTTACCTCGGTTTCCAAGAATTCTTCCAATGAAATTTCTTCTTTAGCTTCATCCTTTTGCTGCTTAGATTTCAATACGAAACCAGGTGGAAGGGCATGGCGGTATTTACATTCCTTAGCACCATTAGGACATTCCCAGAACCAACCATACTTTTGAGTTTCAATAGCTTCCAAAAAGTATTTGCATACAATATCTGTGGTAGTTCTAGGATTACCATGTTTGGATAAAACGACTTTTTCAAGTTTATCTTGATCCCAGTCTTCCATTTTATCGTCTAAAATAATTGAATTTGACAATATAAATTAAAAAGTAAAGGTAAAAAAAATGAAATTACCTTCTTTCTTACGGTTATCAGTGTATAAATCAATTTTAGCAGATTTACGTTCGGATTCTAAATTGTGAGAGAATTTACATTTGGAACCCTTTTGACAAGTTCCAGCTTTAAAGAAAGCACATAAAACAGTCTTGGGATCAGTACCAAAGGGAACTTTTTGTTGAACTTGAATAGGCTTAAATAATTCGGCAAGTTCTTCCTTCTTTCTAGCTTCGGCCTCTTTTTTAGCTTGAATACGAGCTTTCTCATCAGCGGCAGCTTTCTAATAATGTGAAATTAATTAATAATTGAAAAAAGATTTATTGTGGGGTAAATTAAAATTACCATAGTTTTCCTATCACCAGCCTTTTCAGCTTGTTCCTTAATATTTTGGACATATTTATTAACTTTAGCTGATTTGTTCTTATTCTTTAAACCGAAGGTCTTATCTTCGACCATCTTTTGTTTATCCTTTTTAGGCTTGTTATCTTGCTTTTTGGGTGGCATTTTTAATTTATTTTTTCAAAACAAAATGAATAACACACTTTATTTTTTTTTTAATTGAACCAAAAAATGGATAGTTTTATATGAGATAATTTTATCTCTGAATTCATTTTGAAATTTATTTTAAATTTATTTAAATTAATTTCTGTTTGTTAATATATTTGAATTTATGGGATTTTTTTCTAGATTCTTCTTATGATGTGTTCCCATTTATTATGGGATCATTTTTCATTCGAATTATTGAATATTATGATTTAATATGACATCATAATTTCTTTTCTGATGGGTTATAACTCTAATCAGACATCGCCATTAATCCTGATTATTATTATTCAGTTATTATTGCATACAATTAAATATTTTGAATAAAAAATTCAAATATCAAATTTAATATTAATGTCAAGTCATATTATAAAGTTTATTCTGAACTATATATATTTTTAAGGTGATTATTTAATATCAGAGATTAAAATTGATTCAAATATTTCACCTTTGCCTAATATAGTAATATCAAGTTTTTATTTGTTTGATTTCGAAAATTTAAATTTACAAAAATTTCTCGAGGGTATACTATTAATCATTTATATTTATGATACAATATATTATATTTAGCTTAATCAATACAACATATAATAGTTGATATAGCTTTATCTTTAATATCTATATATTTTTAATATAATTTTCAACTAGCATAATTGAATTTTACATTATTCTTCAATATTATTGAGCAACTATAGAAAACCATTTAAACTTGGTTCATCATTGGATCTTATCCATATTTTAAGTTATAATTCAAAAAATGGTATGTTTTCTATTTTGATAAAACAAAATAATAGCATTTGATAAAAGTTGTTAGATATATTTTTATTAAAATTCGATTTTATTTTGGTTATATATAATGAAACTAGTAAATATTAATTTTTGTTAGCCATCTAATAATTAACTTGATAAAGTAATACGATATACAACTACGAATCGTATAAAGAAATTCTTCAATAATTGAAATCCAAATTCTATATCTTTTAAAGCTAAAATAATAATTTTTGGATCAAGCATATATAATAATAATAACAATAATGTGATATATAATGGTTTAAATTGGGTGTCATTTTAATATATTGATTTTGTTAAAGTGCCTTAATATTAATAATTTGAAAATTGATGAGGTGTATTAATGATGAATATTTATAGTTTTTAAATATATTCATAAGTCATCAGTAAATTGATTTTGTCTTTTACTTCCAATGATTTCGTATATATCTTTCATAATTAATAATGATATACTTCACATGTGTTTAATATAAAGCAGATTTAGCTCAATTAATTTAGTATTTCAATAATAAATTTAATTATACCAAATGATTGTTGATAGCGTAGCATTCAAGCGCAAGTTGCTTGGAATAACAATGATAATTTGAAATAATATTGAATGAGGCTTTGTATGTTTTTAATTTTATTACCAGATTTTATAAATGATAATAGTTTTAATATTGAGCCAAATCAGTAAAATTTGGATTATATTAGAATATGATGAGATAATGATTTTAAGTTTAGGGATATGAAGTGGACCAATAGAATTTAAACAATTGGGGTCGAGTGAATTTCATATAAATTATCGGGGAAGTCAAGTTGAGGATATTGATTTATTCAACGTAACATCATATTTAAATCAATCAACCACAAAGGAATTGAATAGCTTTTAAATTCATTACAATGTTTATAATTAACTGGTTTTGGGATGTTCTATCTTCTTTCGGTCTTGTCAACAAACAGGCCAAAATTCTCTTCTTAGGTTTGGATAATGCTGGCAAAACTACTTTATTACACATGTTGAAGAACGACCGTTTGGCCACCCTTCAACCCACTCTCCATCCTAGTAAGTTTTCTACTTTGTATTTATTGAAAATTTTTATCTTATCATCTATGGTGTATAGCTTCTGAAGAATTAGCTATTGGAAAGGTTAACTTCACCACTTACGATCTTGGTGGCCATCAACAAGGTAAAATTAAATTATCTTTATTTATTTATTTCTTATTAAATTATTCATTTTTAGCTCGTCGTTTATGGAAAGATTACTTCCCTGAAGTTTCTTGTATTGTATATTTGGTCGATGCTCAAGACAGAGAAAGATTTGCTGAATCTAAAGCTGAACTTGATGTAAATTTTTATTATTGTATTATTTTTATTATAAATTTATTTATTTTATTTTTTAGGCTTTACTCTCAATTGAAGAATTAAGTAAAACTCCTTTCTTAATTTTGGGTAACAAGATTGACGCTCCTGGAGCTGTCTCAGAAGAAGAACTCAGAGCTCACTTAGGTCTTTACCACACCACTGGAAAGGTAAACAATTTATATATTATTCAAAACTTTTAACTCATTTTTTCAATTTCGTTTAGGGTAAAGTTCCTCTTACCGATGTTCGTCCTATTGAATTATACATGTGCTCTGTAGTCATGCGTCAAGGTTATGGAGATGGTAATTACAATCATCAATATATTTATATAAAATTTAACTAACGAAATTAATTTTTAAAAAAATTATAGGTTTCCGCTGGGTCTCTCAATACATTTAGGCTTATTTACAATATCCTTCAATGAACCTATGCACATTGAAAAATAAGACAAACTTGATCGATCGTTATCACAACTCTATCGATAATGTTTGAATCTAATATATTTTATAAATTTCCCCAATATTGTCTATTTTATTTACACTACAATTCACCATTATATATTTTTTTTGAAATTAAATAATATCTTATATTGTCATTCTATTATACTTCTATTCATCACAGTAACTAAAATGATTTTAACTAATCCTTAAAACTAGCATACTAATTCTATTCAAACTTTTAATCATGTTTTTAACATAATAAGATTAACAGTTAAATGATGCTATATAACAGGTATATTTTAATTGCAATCAGTTATAATACAGAATTCTTTTTAATACTTCAATAAATCTCTACATTCTGATTATAATCAGTTTTTAAGCATAAATATATGGAGTATTGTTTTATAGACTTCAAACTAATAATATTATATAATAATATATTTGAGTTGGTTAATAGATTATGTTATAAATATAAATTTACAATTGTTTATTATCATACTTGAAACTATCTTTTTCAAATAAATGTGTCATTTATTCATATTTATTGCAATTAACTTTTGGAAAATAATTGATATTTAGCTTTTATATTACTAATCAGCTGTTAGATAATAGCTAAAATTCACAGGAATACTTTGAAATATATGACAATTAAATGAATCAACTAGAAAATATCGATTTATTAAATTCGATACCTTGTTTTAATCATGGTTATTCAAAATACTGACTCTTCAAATAATATAATTCATTAATTTTATTTAATCTTGTACTAGTCTTTTAATATTTATTATTGATTTTTAAACTCTAAAACAAAATCAAGTAATATTCTATCATTAATATATTCAAAATCAATATTGATATACTATTATACAATCAAATTAATTGTACCAAATGGTTAATATTCTATCATTTTCATTTTTGAAATCAAACTATGGAATTTTTTGTATACTATTACCTTTTCAATAGTTAAGTGAGCATTTTCAGCATTTTGTTTGAATAATATTTTATCAATAATATCTTTCATGTTGATATTATTCAATTTTTTGGATATATATTTGAGATTGCTTTAAATTCTTTTAAATTTACAACAAAAATTTAATTTTAATAAACCAATTATTCTAGTAAATCACTTGGGAATTCATTTTTCAATATTCTCAAAATATATTTATTTAAAATATAGCATTTCATCAACTATTTGAAAATTATATGATTTCTAAATCATTATCCTTTATTAAGCAATCAATATCTATCAAATTCATTCAGTATTGATAATATTTTGATTATAATTTGAAAATGTTATATTCAAAAATTAAATAGTAAAAATACTTTTTCAACTAATAGTATATTACAATAATTTTGAGAATTCAGCTATTTGATCTAAGAATACAGAATACTATCTGAAATCTGCATAAAGTCAAAAGTGAAAATATTAAAATATATTAAATAAATATTTAACCAAATTGAGGTAATGCTAATCAAAATAAATATGAAATTCATTAATATACTATAATTCGAAGACTATCCTTGTTTTATAAAAATAGCTTTATATTACAATCTTTTGAATTTGGCTTTAATATCAAACAGCTTTGGTTAATAAGTATAGGTGATAAATTTACCTTTCTATATTACTTTTTGCAGTTCTATTATTGAGTTCTTTATTTTCATTGATATTCAATCTTAACCATTTTTGAAAATATATACTAAATTTCTAAGATATAGAGAATTATTCAAATATAAGCATATATCAAAGCTTTAAACTTTTTCTATTTATTATAAGTTATATCAATTTAAGCATATTAACTGTCATCAAAAATAATATATTTAAAGATTTTGACGCTATTTTGAATATCAATGATAAATTTAAAAAAATTACATGATCACATATTTATATTAAATGCCAATAATAAAGCACCAACAAAGAAAAAAATTATTTGTTTTTTAATTAACTTCTATCATATTAAACGATGTTTTCAGACATTTTCTCATGTAATTATAGTATTTTTCGGGGTTAGGTATTAACTTTACTCAGATAATGTCAACAATAGTTGAATAAATAAGATATTTTGAGTCATAATCACATGAAAGAATCTTTATTCAGATATCACCAAATATAATTTTTTGATATAATAATTTCCAATTGCATTAATCTTCAAAATTGAATTTTATTAATTGAATATTGATGTGTATCAGTCCAACTCGACATAATTATTTGTCTATGCAATGAATTATTGATATTTTCTGACATAGCTATGATATTAGATTCAATAGCAGAAATATTCTTTCATCCAGATACTTTTACACTTATCATCAAAATAGCATCACATTAAGTGAAAATTGAGTTTATATTTAACCGCTTAATATAATAAATCAATAAGATTGAGTACTCTTAATTATAAAGTTCGAAGTTTTATAATTTAATAAATTTCAAACATCATTTGTTTGTATTATTAAGGTTTGTTTCCATAATATTCACCAAATAGTGAACATATTTGGAAATTTGATTTGAAAACTTCCATCATTATATTATTGATAATTCAGTTAAATAATCATGAATTCAAGTGTAATAAATTAAACTTTTGATTAGTATGAAAATTGAACCATCAAATTTTTACTAAATTGAATCTGATATTATAAGTATATGTGGAATTGATTAATACTGTGATATTACTATTTTAGTATGCTTGTAATAATAAGTTTTTTAAATAAATATATATTACACCTCATATTACACATAATTCATAATTATTAATGATTATTGATATAACATAAATACAAAATTTTGCAGAATTATTATTTATAATATTAGGTAAATTATTTATTTTAATTATTTTCCCAATATGTAATATATAAATTAGTTTTTAATTATTATAATTATTATAAGGGATAGGTCGAGTGATCATAATTTAAATTACACTCCTTGTTTCCAATAAATTAGTACAAATATTCTCAAATATAAGCGCAAATGAATAGCCTATTTTTAGCGAAAATTTATTAAAATATCTTTTTTTTATGCTCATGCATGTTTTTTAGACTAATCACACTAATATTTTGCTAACACTCTATACTCTTCATCAAATAATAAACCAATTCAAAATGATATCATATAAATTTCAATATGAAAATATAAGTGAATAAAGAATTATAAGATGAACTAATATCAACATATATAAATTTAAAGTTGCTGATATTATATAATAAACCGTTTAATGATTTTACACAAATTTTGAATTTAAATCAATAATGCTTCTCTTTGACTATGGTTAATAATAGTAATTATATTCTCACTAAAAGTTATTAAATCAGAACTGATTATGGATTCATAATGAATTAGATTTCAAGTAATTCAACAAATTTATTTAAATGGAGTATAAAAAATAGATTTTAATTAATAGATTGTTAAATATAAAATAAATATAGGGATGCATATTGTTAATATAGCTATTTATGATTCTTATAATTTTATATAAATGCACTGTTTTCTTTGTTATGATATTGAAATATGAAGTCTTTTGTTTTTCAATTTTTATCATTGATTACTTTAATATAACTAAGTCCAATTAAAATATAGAAATAAAAACATTAATAATAAAAGTTATATTTGATCTGATAGTTGATTAAAATTTATTCAGGATTTGAAGTGAATTGAAACAAACATTAATGTTTTAATTATTTCAAATCTTTGTTAGCTTTGAGATTTGCTCATATTTACAATCAATTAATATAATCGAAGATGATTGGATTGATAAAATGGATGACATCACATTTTATTGGTCATAAAACATAGTTCCTATTAGGCTAATATTGTATAAAAAACAAGTAAAGTCCAACTTCATAGTATGGTGGAAATTCGGTATCAAATGAAGCTTCATCTAACTTTATGAACTAAAAATCCCAAATTAATCAAAAATCACTTTACCTCCTCTATTATCATTCATTCTTAATCACTATTCTTCAGATCCTAGTATTATATTTCAAAAGCAGTATATAAGTGGCGGTATTGTGGTGTTGTTATTTGTATATTTGTTTTTTACTTTTTCCAACAATATTTTGATCATTAACTTAATGATTTCCTATTGATTTCCTTTTGATTCCTTAACTATTCAAATTATTCCTTCTTATACATTATGAGCTCTCCTTCAGTAAAATCACAAAATAGTAATTCTTATCATCCTAGCCCTCTTTCTGATAATGGTACTTCAAAAAGATACAGCTTTAATCCTGCTTTAAACCCTCGCCCATTATCTATAATTGAAAGCTCAACTATGACAAATTCACCAAGGTTGAGAGCAATAACGATAGGCTCTCGTCCTTCTCCCAATATTTCTGCAATACTTAGTGCAGCTAACAAAAAACCTAACGTCACTGCTAGAAGGCATATTTCACCAATTCCTCAAATTGAAGATGAAAACACAATTCAACAAACACCTACTCCGCCTCAATCGCCTCAGCCTCATATTGCTAACAATTCATTTATGCATCGTACCACCTCAAGGACTACTAGAGCACCTCCTCCCTTACCACCTAGTTCTTCAACGCGGCCAAACTTAAGTCCACTTAATAGAGCTTCTCTTGGGCCTGCATCTACATCACAGGTCCAAGTTCCCCGTCCAATTAATATGATCAATCGACTTGCACCAATTCGACGACCAACATCGGAATCGGTATCTAGTGTATCTCCCCCTGCTTCCCCTAACCGTACCAATAGCGTCTTTTCAGCCTTCTCAAGAAACCTAAGCCCGAATCAAAATTCACTTTTGAGACGACCAATGGTAGAGCCCCAAGAAATTGCTGTTGCAAATAGATGTCTTACAAAAATGTTAGTCTCTTCCCAAATTCCTCCTGCCCCAAGGAGGATTCGTTCACTTACCCCCAAAATGATCGCATCTTCAATTCCAAAAAAACCAGCAAAAAAACAACCTCCTACTGGCACTTGTTATATCAATGAATTACCATCAGACTTATTAGAAATAATCTTTAGCAACTTAAAAGTCGACGAAATTTTAGATTGTTCTCTAGTTTGTAGCTCATGGATCAAACCAGCACGCGCTGCATACCTTAATGTTAAAAAGAGCTTCCCATATGCTGGATCTTCCATGTTGAAAGCACTTCGTGCAAATCTAGATAAAACCCAGATATCAACCAACCGTATCTCCGACTTGAGAGATAATATTCAAGCACTATCTGAAGAATATTGTCAATCAAATCCTGAAACATATACAGGTAAATACCTCAAAATTGTCAATTTAAGTATTGAGTTTATTAATCATAATTATTAGCTTTCCATCCTCTTGATCCAGTTGATTTAACATTCAATCTATTCTGGTTCTTCCTCATCGTTGATCATGAACTTCGTAGTCCTACGACAAGAGGTCGTATCACTTCAAGCCATTTCATCCGTACTATTAGAGTAGCATATCCCAAGCAACTTGTTGATAAAGCTGCACTAAAAGCAATCTATGAAGATATCAAGAAGAATCCTCTCATACTTCGAACCACCCCTGATATTCCCGAAGCTTCAGAGCTTCCAACCATACCGCCTGCCTCCCCTATATCCGCATCATCTGGCTCCAGTCCTAACAACCTCTCCGAGCCTATTCGCAAATGGTGGCGCAAAATTCGACGACAATCATCAGACAATCACTCAGATAATAGGATTAATTATGACCCTAATATTCCCTTCAGGAACCTTGATGATACTACCCAACACAGACCTCCTCCTCGCATTGCCCTCTAAATATTCATTTTTAACCCTTGTATTCATAATATAACCTGTGTAGAAATTATTTATCATGTTAAATAAAATAAACCACATTATAAATTTTATCAGCACATGATTTCATTATATTATAATATTGTGAACAGGTATAAGTATATTTTAATCACAATAATAATTTATGTTTATCAACATTATACTAACTGAATCTTTCAATATTTTATATTCAAAGAATTTTAATAATACTATTTGTTATATTAATTTATTTTTTATTCATATTATGAGATAATTTAGTTTTAATTCATTTAATATTTTTAATATAAACTCAGTTAATTAAATTATTAATTTTATTTTGTAATTAATATCTATGATTAAATTAGATTAAAATTGAAGTAAATATTACTCTAAATAATATCAATGTTATTAATATTAAATGAATAATATATGATATAATAATAATAGTACTCAATACTCTCTATTAGTATTTTAGCAGTGTTTTTAACATTTATTTCATTTAATTGTACCATTTTACTACAAAAACTTAATTTTACAAATGTATTCCAATATTACTATATTAGGTCATAACTCATTTATTGAGTTTGTTGAGGATCGATACTAGTATTAATTATATACAAATAATGACTGAAAGTATATAATATTGGAAAAAATTTTATTTTGGAAAATAATAACTTTTATTAAGATTATATTTTGTTCATAATATATGAATAAACATAGTTTAACAGAATATTATTAATTTATCAAGTAAATTATAATTAAATAATAGTTAAATTACACGGTATCAATCAAAGTATTTTACTAACATTATTAATTTAATAATAAGCTTTTTTCTATAGTGAAAATATAATAATTAGTTATTTTCTTCTCTTATTCATCTGAGATGATATTAACATCACATTATTACTATTTTAAACTTAGGATTAATTCAAAGAATCATATTTATTTAATTATCACTTATTTATCATGATCACCATGTAATGATTATAGCATACAATAATCTTTCCAAGAACTTTCAAACAGTTTATCTTATATTTACCTTACATTGATTAAAAATACTTAATTTTAATCTAAATAGTTAATCTCTATATTGTAAATTCACATATTTATGTATTATTTTTATAACTTTTCTCAATTCATTGATATCATTACAATATCAAATATTAATCCAAAAAAAAATTTTTTTTTAAAAAATATTATGAAGTAATGCGAAATATTAAATTAATAAGCATTATTTCTATCTTTTTGATAAAATATAAAATATAAAATATAAATTATTATCAAATTTAATCATAAATAATAAAGATAGTACAATTGAAATACTTGGCAATAATTCATTCCGAATATACTCGGGTACTGCCCCAACATCGGAGATAGTACCTTAATTCAACCTATTGTTTTTGTATAATGACTTGGCTTTGCCTCAATTGTATTATTAAAGCTCAACTTTGTTGCTATTCCATTCTTTCAATAGCATATCTTCGTAACTGTGTAAATAACTTTAAATCACAAATTAATATGTAAATCTAAAATTTTATAAATATTCGAATTGGGATCCATTTAGAATAAATTACTGTTTTAATACCCATTTTACATTGATATATTGTTATAACTATGAATTTTTATTACAACATACTGTTAGTTACCAAAAATCTTACAATAATATATAATCATTAAATAGCTTTTATCACTTTAGAATTATAACTACATTAAATTATCTATATAATTTTACTCTAATAAAATGTTTTGAAATATTATTCACACTATTTACACATACCTTGGCTAATTCTCTTTTCATTCTATTCTCTACCAATAATCGCTGCTTATTAGTTTCTCAAGGATTATAAGTACTTTTTTAATTTCTCTGATAGCTATTTTTTCAAGTTAGTTATCCAATTTGATTACTTTTTTTTAAAAATTTTTATTTTATTTTTTGATTATCTCTTAATATTATAAAAATTATTCAAAACAGAATCATTATAAGTATAAATATATAATTATAATTATCAACATTTTGATATGGTATGATTCTTTTTATTTAACACGTCCTTATTTATAATTACAATTAGAAAAAATTATCATTGGAAATATGTTTTGAAAATTTTACATTATTTGTGTTTACAATATTTAAAATATTAAGAATTAAGAATTAAGAATTATATACAATCCTATTCCATGGATATAATAGTATTACTAAATTAAGTTTATACTAAAACTTTGAAAATGTCGATTTGATCACTTACAATAAATTAATCGAAATTTCTTCAAATATATATTATTTGGCAAAATCGCGAAATAGTCTCAGATATATTTAACATACAATATTATAAAATTACTTTTATATTAATTCCATCGTAATTCACTTAATATTTTACTGACCAAGATAACATTCTTTTTCAATTAATTTTAATCAATTTTTCAATATCAATTATCAAATATCCTTATGATTTGAATAAAATTATTATATATGGAAAAATTGATAAAATAATGGTTAATTTTAAAAATATAATTAATATTTGTTAAGATTATGTTATTTTTCAAAATTATATTAATATTATATAATAATTTTATTTTTATATAATGTAACTACAACCACAAATGAATTTTGAATCCAATATTAAATATTGATATTGATATTATATTCATCTAACTTTATTATTAAAATCATAATTAACATAAATATTACTTTGGAAATAAAATATTAATAAATTTTTAATTATTGGTTTTTCAAAAATATAATAGGCTTTAGAATTTTAACTTATATTTATAATTAATAAAAGAACTTTAGTTTTAAGTAATTTATATATGTTTATTTATATATATCCATTTATAATAAATTTTTACTAGAAAACTTTAATTTAAAAATTTGATATTATTATCTTAAATTTAAAATAATAGGAAATTTTTTAGTTTTTGACTTTTCAAATATATTATTAGTTTAAAATAAATAAATATATATAAAGCTAATAGGAAATTATATATTTTTAAAATATATATATATATAATAATTTTTTTGATTAAAAAATTAACTTT
>JNEM01013325.1:0-20085 GCA_000697335.1 Conidiobolus incongruus B7586
TTTAAGTTTATTTTATTAAATATTAATTAAGTTATTAGAAAAAATATAAATGTTTTTGATTTTATAATTTACTCTTATAGGTTAGTATATATATATATTAAAAATATATAATTTCTTATTAATTTTGTATAAATTTATTTATTTCAAACCAATAATATATTTGAAAAATCAAAAATTAAAAAATTTCCCATTAATTTAAATTTAACATAATAGTTATTTTTCAGTTTATTTTTTTATATTTTTTAAAATTAATATATTTAAGCTAACTATTAAGTTAGCTTTTAGATTTATTCTAGGTAAAGTTTTATTATATAAGTTGTTAAGATAAGTTAGTTTTTAATATATAATATTTTAATTTAAAATTGATGTTTATATTTTTGGAAGATTAATTTTGTTAGTAAATTTGTTAGATTTATTTAATTAATATGATTGTTCTTTAGTTTTTCTTCTTTCTTTATCAATAGGTTTTTTTTAATTTAACTATTATAAATTACTTAATTTATTTTAATATTTTATATATTTCTTTTAATATTTTTTACCTATATTTAAAATCCATTATATTTTTATAATGAGAATTTAAATTACTAGTATTATATTTAAAGCTATTAAATTCCTTAAATTTTATTTTATTATTTTTTAAAACACTAGGTAATATTTAATATTAATTAAAATTAACCTTATGATTATTAATTAAAGATGGCTCTATCTCTTAACTACCTATGTTATTTAAATACACTAACCTACAAAAGTGAGTTATAAAATCAAAAATATATATATATTAATTAATAACTAAAAAAATTATATATACTAGATTACTTGAAATTATAATATATAATTAAGGTATATTTTTTAATTATAAATAAATATATTTAGATATATATAGTAAACTATTAGCAAAAATATTAACCTTTAATATTTAACTAAGGTAAGTCATAAATTTGCAGGTTTTTGAGATAAAAGGATATATTTAACAATATATAACCATATTTTTTTCCCTCTTTGTTATTATTTTATATTATATTCTATAGATATACTGAATTTTTTTTATTAGTATTATTATATTTAAATCCCCCTCTAAAAAAATCTACTTGTGTATTAATCAACTTTATAAAAAAAATAAATTAACTTGTGATATTATTAGAATTACTAGTGTTAGTTAGTTTACTATAGCTAGAGTTATTAAGAATAACAATAAAAAAACATTTAAACTTAAACTTAAGTGTGTTAAAATTATAAATAAATATGATAAGAAGTATATTTGTAGGTTAGTTAATATAAGTAAATATAATACTACTATAGAAATATAGCAGGAATTATAAGATTATACAAGAATATTAATTAGCATTAATACTATTATATGTGTTTTATATTAGTATAGATACTACTTACACTTTAAGAAAAAACACCCCCAACTAAAAAAATCCTATTGTAAAGTTAAGTGGGAGTTTAAATGTTATTACTAATATTAAATTAAAACTAATTAGAGTAAGGTTATTTAATCTAATGAAACAAAATTATACTTTAGTAGATTTAATAAAAAAACTAGATACTGTTAAGAGACTAGTTCTTTAAATTCTTATATACACTTTCATATAATCTAATTAACTATAAATTATATGATTAATTTATACTTATATAGTTAAATTAATTGTATAAATAGTATTAAATTATCTAATAAACTAGGTTCCTCTTTTTTCCTCTCAATTCTTACTATTTTTACTTTTACACTATTTCTAAGATTGAGACTATATTCTGTCAATATTGTAGGATATTGGCATTACCTAATATAAATCTTAATATATCAGTGACTCATCCTAGTTTGAAGCTTAATTAAACTTTGTTTACACTTACACACTACAGCCATGTTATATTACCACATTCTACACCACACTACTTTTATATTAAGTCTTCCTCTGCACTATATTGGTTTAACTACCACTATACTTACAGATACTTTAGAAAAGATATAAAACTATTTTATAACCATTATATTAATTTTACCCAAAAGTATAATAGTAGGTTAATTATTATTTAGGGATATATATTGTTTTTAGATGTAGGGTATCTTTGTAAAGTTAATAGGGGAATTAATATTGAGATGTATTAAAGTATTTTAAACAATAAATTAAAAAAACTATTGAATAATATAAGCTAAATAAATCTAATATTATTTTCTAGTAAGATAATGTTTTTTATTATACTACAGCTTTTACTACCAAATAGCTTAAAAATAACAAGATAATAGTTATGAAGTAGTTTTTTTAATTTCTTAACCTTAATCTAATTAAACACCTTTGGGATTAATTAAAAAAAGCTACTAAAGCTTTCCCCTTAGTTATAGATTTAAATCAACTTTAGGAATATCTTCAAAAAGGATAAAACAAGATTAACCTTTCTTAGTGTAAAAAGTTAGTTGATTCTATACCCTACAAACTTAAAGAAGTTAGAAAAGCTAAAGATAGATACACTAGGTTTTAATTTTTTTTTATCACCAAAAACCTATAAATTTATAACTCACCCTAGGTGAAATTTAAAGGTTTATATTTTAGTCAATTAATAGCTAAATATCATCTTTTAATGATATATATAATTAATAAATATAATAGATTTTAATTATTTAATTTAGATTTATTTCATTAAATATTAATTAAGTTATTAGTAAATATATAAGTATTTTTGATTTTATGACTCATTTTTGCAGGTTAGTGTATTAGTTATAATTATAATTCAATTATATTTTGATTATTTAAGGAATTTTAAGTATTTTATAATTTTGTTATATTTGTTTTAATTAACTATAATTAATATATCTTAATTTATTATAATTATATTTATTGCAATTAGTTAAGTTACCATACTTATATTTATATAATATTATATAAATTATATTACTTTTAAGATAAGTTGTGCTATTTAAACCTATAATATTTAATTCTTTTAAATCCCTTCTTTTAATATTCTATATTTACTTTTATTTTGTTAAAAATATTTTAAATTAATAAACTTTCTCTTTAAGTTCTTTTAGTAATTATTTTATAATATTTTCATAAAATTATTTTAAGAATATATGTATTTTTTTCTTAAGTCCCTTTAAAATAGTCATATGAATATCAATAATTTTTAAATTATTAAGATTTTTAAATCTCATAACCATTTTATTGATAAAATTACTTATAGATTTATTCTAATTATTTTTAGTTTATTTAATTAAAAACTTAAATTTCTTTCTTTATAATA
The DNA here is from genome assembly GCA_000697335.1 of Conidiobolus incongruus B7586. Taxonomy (NCBI): domain Eukaryota; kingdom Fungi; phylum Entomophthoromycota; class Entomophthoromycetes; order Entomophthorales; family Conidiobolaceae; genus Conidiobolus; species Conidiobolus incongruus. Next base: position 3,238 of record JNEM01013325.1, read on the forward strand.
TTTAAACTATTTAATAAATTCTTGTTTAAATACTTTTTATATTTTGATTTCTATTCCTTAAATAACTAAATCTATGTTTTAAAATTGTTAGTTTTAACTAATCTAAAGCTTTAAATTATTTTTTTAAAATTATCTTAATTTATTTATATAATAGTTTTAATTTTCTTAATATAGAATTAATAATTATTTTCACTTTTAAAATTTAGATAATTTTTTTAGGTCTTTTATAATTTCTTAAACTTTTACCATCTTATATTTTATTATAAAATGCTTTATAAAATTAAAACACAGAAGAGTTATTTTTGAAATTAGCTTGTTTTTTAAGTGTTTAAGTCCTTAAGTTTTCTTATATCTTTTAAATATATTTTTTTTAAATGAGTTGAACCTTTTTCTCTAATTTATTCTTTGTGTTTTTTTATTTTTTCTATTTGTTAGTCAACTAAAATTTAAATTTCTTTAGATAAACCATTGATTACATTTAATATTAACCCTATTGTTATATTTATAGTCTTTAATCTAATAATATTAATGATTTAAATATTAAATGAAGATAATCTTAAATTATTATCTTTTTGATTTTTTTTAGTTATAGTTTTCTTATTTACATATATAATAGTTTTAAATATAATAATAAGGAAAAAAATAGTAAAATGTAGTAGTTATAATAATCTATTATCAATACTATATATTAGTATTTCTTTAATATCTAAATTAATATCCTTTTATAAAATCTAACAATTACTTTAATTCTCCACCAATTAATATTAAGTTTTTATAAGTTTTGGGAATCAAAGATCATAGTTAAATTAATACTTATAATATAATTTAGTAAACTATTTATTAATCCTGCTCTTTAATATACTAGGACTATATGTACTAAAAATTATTATTAAGATGTTATAATAGAATATTCAAAGAAAAAAATTATTTATTAATCTTAACACTTTAGAGTTTAAATAATTTATTCAGTGAGTGACATAGGTTTTGAATAAATTCTAATAAAGGAGCTAAAGAGTATCACTTGATTATAGACTAACAATTATACTATGAGCAGGGGGTAATATGAACCTAACTATCAGATCTAGATAAATAGATATTTTTAGAATATAATAATTATTAAATCAATATCAAATTATTAAGTGAATAGCATACATCTGCTCAAATTATATTGATTAGATAAATTTTTATAAACATGCATTCTATATTTAATACTGATACCTTTATATATTTATATATCCTTAAAACAAAGTAACTATAAATTTAATTCAAATATATATACTCAACTCAATTATTCATTACTTGCCTATTAATTCATATCCAGACTTTAACATGAATTTATCTAGAGAGAATATTGATAAAAATAATTTAAAAAATATGTTAATTTCATTAATCTGTGTTTATTTGTTTCTTTTAGAGTATTAAATATTTGGGAGATATATTGAAATAATGAAGTGCTGCAAAATGAGTACAATTAAAAAAATGGATTATCAGGGTCGGATTCGTTGAGGGATTTGAATATTGCATGTTAATGGTTCAGTCTGATCAGCTATTCATCAAGTTTGCGGCCTTGGTTTGTATTTTATAAAATTTTTGATATTTTTTTATATCTTTTAACTATAAATAATATTTCAATTGATTTTCGTACATTGATATTCTGGATTGGTATTGGTTATATTTTGCTTTCAAGGATCGATAAATTTCCATATATTTGTCAAAAACATTGAAAATGCTCTGAAGCCTTCGATTCCAACTGGTATTAAATGTTGAGCTTTCTACCTTATAAAAAGATAGGAACTATATCAAATTCATAAATCCATTCGCAAATTTATGATTTTTCTTCATACACAGAATAATCTTGGTTTTCCTCTAAAGTTGAATAATTTACAAATCAGTCAAAATTTGAAATCAACCACATTGGCTAGTAAAGATTCTGATCAGATACACCAAATTCTATTAGGTAGCTGAGATGAAAATGATGAGATCCAGGTAGAGATATATCATTAGTTCTGATTATGGAAAAAAGTAATTTTCGATTATTTACGATCAAGAGGAGGGAATTTCTTATTGTCTAAATGAAATTCTAGGGAGTAGCTCATTTGACTGTGTTGAGCTTGGCAGATTTTCGTAAAATTCATATCACCATCCCAACATTCGGTAAAGACATGTATAACCAATATTAGTAAGCTATAAATACCGCTTGTTTTGATCATGTTTTTAATATATTGCTCCAAGTATCTTTTCATATACGATTTCTGCTCTTACAGTTGCTGGATTTGGAATTTATATCCACAACAATAGAGAGCTGATAATAAATATGGCAAAGTTTCTTTGAATTAAAAAGATTTAATACTGAAAATTGGATATTTCTGATAGAATTCTTTGAAATAAATATTGATTAACTGATTCTGGAAGCTTTACTGGATTAAGCGCTCAGTAAGAAGCGCGAGAGGAAATGGGACAAACTATTCATTACATTGCAAACCGGATGTGATTCAGATTTTTGTATTTCAATCAAGTATCTTTATTTGAAAGTATTTTGAATTCCAGTCATAATAGATAAATAAGATAATAAAAGCTTATTTTTAAATTTTATTACATAACTTTGGAATTCCTCGCAATCTCAAAATTCTTTGAAAATGAGCAAACTATATAAATCAGTAAGATCTAGGAATTGTTTAAATTCTGCTTAAAGCCAATAGTGTTAAGAAAAATGATTCTGTATAATAAAAGGTTAAATATCTGATCCTGTTTTTGTTAATTTAGTTATAGCCTATAAATAAGTGAACAAGGTTTAAAAAATACTTGAAACTTTAAACATTCAACTATTATTATGAAATTTATAGTTATATAATGTGAGCTCAATTTCTATATCATTCCATTTATTGCCTAACTTCTTCAATTTTCAAAATGTATACTGATGTCCCTAGTTTTAATTAGCCCAGTTTTAAAACATATACAAAGTTTATACTGTAAAATATTATTTTTCAAATCCATTATAGTTTGAGGATTGATATGAACATGTTTATATTAATTATAAATGATCAGGAAACTGGAATTAGAATTATAAGTCAGATCCAATTCTCATTCACTTTAAAAATTCTGATTTTTTTTGTAATTTAATCTATTTGATAAAGGATTTAATATTTTTATTAAATACTAATTTTAACAAAAAGAAATCACTTAAAAAATAGAATAAATATATTGATTCGAAAATTATAATAATATGAGTTTATATTATTTATTTATTAATATAAGCATATATATTGAAATTAATAAAAATTTTAAAATAATAGGAGATATCTGCCTTTCAAAATTTTAAAAAATACTAATAAAAACTTCAATGAAAATATTTAATAAATTGAAAATTTATTAATTTCAAATAAAATAGTATAAATTATATAAAATTACTAAATTATGTTTATAGAAAAAAATTATATCTTTCATTGATATATTATACTTTTCATAATACTTCTAACAAAAAAATCTATTAATATCTCCATTTAAATGGGTATAATTTGATACATTTTGAATATATTGAATCAGCTTATTAAGAAATTAGCATTATCACTTTAAATTATATGTTGTATATTTTATTTTAAATATGTGAAATATGTCATTAATATTTAAAAATTTTTAATTTGAAAGAGAATTTATAAATATACATAATAAAAAACATAAATATCATTGAATAATAGCATGTATATTACAATAATAAATTTAAGATTTATTTTTGAATTAATTCATAACCTCTTTTTAACACTAAATAATTTAATGAAAATATGGAAAAGAAATGATTCGATATATAATTGAAAATTTCATCCAACTGCTCTTTTATCTCCTTCTTATGAGTTGGTAGGCATTTGGGATAAATGTTAAGGAGATGAAGTGCGGCTGAATGAGCATGATATTGGAAGAATACGTTATAGTCATCGGATTCAGCGAGTGGTTTGAATAGCGCACGACAATGGTTTAATATAATCATATATTGATCTGGTTTGAGACCTTGATTCTTATGTTTTAAAATTTCATACATTTGTAACATCGCATAATGATAGTACATTTTGGCTTGATTTTCATAATTCAATATAATGGATTCGTATTGATTGTATCTAATTTTCAAACATCTATAAGCTTGTATACATTGGTCCAATATGATTGAAACAGTGTGAATCCTTTGGTTCCAACTCTCATTAAATGACGTGCTATCCTCCTTATAAAAAGATGGAAACCAAACCAATTCAGCACATCTATGAATAAATTTTTGATATTCTGTAATACAAACTGAATATACATAATTTTCATCAGGAGTTGAAAAATTTATAATGGTGTTAGAATCTGGTGTCTGCCATTTTGATTGGAAAAAGCTTTCATCAAATTCACCAGACTCTGTTAGATAACAGGGGACAAAGTCGTGAGATCCAGTTATAACAATATTGAGGTATTTAATAGTATAAAAAAGCAATTTTCGATTATAACGATCAAGAGGAGATAATTTTTTACAATCTAAATGGAGGCCTAATGCGTAGCTCATTCGAGTGAGATGTGCTTGGCAACTTTTCGCGATATCCATTTCATTGTCCCAATATTTGCTAAAGGCATATATAAATAACGCTTGAGCGTTAGGAATGCTGATAGTTTTGATTACTTTTTTAATGCAATTCTCTGAATATTTCTTCATATATGATTTCAGCACCTGAGGTTGTTCGATTTGATATCGAAATCCACAGTAATAAATTGCTGATAATAAGGATGGTGAAACTGTTTTAATATCAAACGACTTAATGCTAAACATTGGAAATGCTGGAAAAAATTCTTTAAAATATATATCCACTAATTCATCCCAAAAACTTTGTTGGCATAAAAGCTGTAGCGGACGTGCAAGAGGTATGGGCAAATATTGTGTGATTGAATTGCATACTGGGGGAAGCTCGGGAATTCGACTTTCAATTAAATGTTGAAATTTGGGAGTATTTTGTATTCCTGGTATACATGAACTAATAAAATAATAAAAGCTAACCCTTTCCGATTTTACAATATAATTTGTGAAATGGTCTAAATCTCGAAATTCTTCCCAAGCTGGTAGAGTATAACTATTTAGCTCATAATAATTATTTAAATCCTTATGTGGGTCTAAATTTCTAATACATAAGGAATTTTCTAATTGTGAATTAATATTTATAATTGCCTTGACATAATATTATTTATACCTTTAATTAGGTTAACAGGATTTAATAAAATCCTTGAAGATTTTAATTTTCGAATATCATTATGAAATTTATAGCTATATATTTTAGGCTCGATATTTTTATTCGGTTTGTTTCCTATTTTCTTTGGTTTACAAACTTTACAATAACCATTCGTTCTAACTAATCCAGTATTACATTGTATACAAAGCTCATATCGCAAGATATCCGATTCTATGCTCATATTAGAAATATCAAAATCAATATTGAATTATTTTGATTATCTAAAAGAACAAAAAATTAAATTTGTCATTTTCTAATTTATATTTAATAATATTTTGACTAATTTGGATATGATTTGTTTGTGATTTCCTTTTTATGTTGTTTTCAATTAATAATTAAATTTAATATTATTATGGGATCAATTCTTAAAATTCTTGTTATTCAATTTCGTATCAACCAAATCCATAGGAAAAAAAATAAAAGTATAAAAATAAACAATAAAAACTGTTAAATATTGTATCATATAGCTAAAATAAAATCGAATTTTAGCAGACACAAATTATGCTTAAATTTGAATTGTATTATAAAATTTTTTTCAGTGCTTATTCAATTATAATTAATTAAATCAGTTGGCTGACTTTTCACAAATTTAATCAAATATCCACGATTAAATTCAAATCAATGCAAAATACGATATCTATATATTAAAACATTGACATTAATATATATACCTTGAATAATCAACATATTAAATATACTATTTGATATCTATATTTTTTATTTAAATTTACATATTTTTGTTGAAATTTTTCTATATTAAATATGCTTCCAATGAATAAAATAAAAGTAATTTATTGAAAGGATAATTCAATCCTAAAATTCCTAATATACGTTTTGAATCTATAAATGTAAATTATAAAATATATTGATGAAAGGTAAATTAGAAAGTAAAGTTTTCAATTTAAACATAAATAAAATAAAAATGATGCAGTTAAAGATATTTTATATATTAATAAAATGAATACACAAATCATTATGAAATTTATCATTATAACCATTTTGATGATATATTTTATTTTTGATTCTTAAAATAACCATCTATATTATGAATACACTAAATTATTTTCTCCAAACATGAAATTTAATATCAAATTTTTCTTTAAATTTTGACAACAGTTGAATAAATCAAATACCCAATTTAATAACATAATCATCATAGTAACACTTATGGAAAATGAAATATCTTAAATTTTAGTATATAAATATTAATTCATCTTTGTTATAATTAATCTTTATATTTAATTATTTAGAATATTTTTTTATTAATTATCAAAATATGAGTTCATAATATTACACTATTGTATGAATAAATATATAAGAAAATTTTAATTGTGATATTAAACAAATTTATTAAGTTGTCAATTTAAATAATTAATCTGCATTGTGTGGCATATTAGTATAGGTATTTAATCTCAACTATTACGCCAATTTAACAAAATAGGGGACAAATTAAGTGATCTTAACCAGTTAATCTAATCAATTATATTTTTTTAAAGTTGAATTTAATATGAAAAAATTGAAAATTTTTTAAATAGTTGTAATATTTATTAATAATTATATTAAATTTAAACAATTTTTAAATATTAGACTATTCAAATTATCTTGAAGTAAGTATTTAATATTGATTAAATTCATTAGCTTATCCAAACTAAATTAATAGTCTATTTTTTGAGATTGTCACAATAGGGGTAGATGTTGAGTTACATTATCCCTAATAGATAGATGTAGTAGCTGATTAAAGGGTCAATAGGTACATTGAATATCATTAACTCAATCATATCGTTGCAAAGGTTATACATAGCTGGAATTAAGTCGTAGCTGGAGACTGTTGTGAACTTTTTAAAATATCATACAAAGATAATAAACCGTCGAAATGTGATAATTTCAACAAGTGTCCTATATATGTTAAATCAGAACTAGAATGGTATTATTCCACATTCAAATTTGTAGACCTGAAGTAATGTTGAATAAGCAGTTTTAAATGATTTAAATTGTTATCTCATTTTATGAAGAATTGGGAACGTGTTAGCTTAAGCTAAAGTAGGAACCAGAGTGCCTAGAGGGTTTTGTATAGCATTTCATTAGCTAGTTTCGTGATTGACGAGGTGAACAAGTTATATTCACTGTGCCATAGATAAAATTGATTGTGATTACGTGATATCTGTTGCCATTCTGGATTGAATAATTTCAGACCAAAATCATATGATTCTTCAATATAGTCGAGTGAAATATATTGAAGACTGCTAATATTATGTTTTACGATAGAAGCTTTGGAAAAGGTTATCTTTCGACTATAACGCTGTATTGAATCGAATTGACAGTTATCTAAATGAATTCCTGAGGCATAGCATATCCTTTTGAAATGAGCTTGATAACTTCTTGCTAATTTTTCCTACTTTGGTATTGATAATCAAAAGTATATATCAACAAAGTTTGCACATTCTGTAAACCCATGCTGTTAATTCAGATGAGACTATTTTGGTCAAATTTTTCCATATACTGGGTGATTTCATCCGGTTTATCCATTCTTAACTGGTACCCTGCATAATACATTGCGGACAGCAACTGTGGAGAACTTAACTATCTCTGAGAGTGTTTCAAACTTATAGTGCAAACATAAGGTGGAAATTAATAGAATAGATATGTAATAAATCGTTACGAAACCTTTGTTGAGTGAGTATTATAAGCTGCCTGGCACCTTAGAGGGTAAATACATCAAGTTATTTTTTGTTGTTGGCTTAATTATCGCAATAACCCTGATCACATTTTGAACTTGAGGCATACTGAAATCTTATAATATACAATATATCATCTGCGATATTAAGATTTGATTTTAGTTGATATAAATGTTGCGAAATTTTCAATTCTCTGCAAGTGATTAATAATCATTTTATTGGGATTAGATGCTGAGGTGCTAAGGTTCTAAAGATATTATATCCAAAATCTTAATAGTCTGATCTTGAATTAATTCCTCACTAATCAAATGATCAGCTACTGCAACAATATTATATATATTATATTAAAACTAATTATTAAGTTAACTTGACTCTTTAGTCTGTCATTCTTCAACTTGCTATTTGATTTGAAATTACACCTACTACAATAAGAGCTGTTGGCTCTAGAAAAGTCAAATTACAGTATCTACACATTTTATGTTGGATTATACTTGAAGAGTTCTTCATGCTTCAAAATTGTTTTTATCATATACTTTGGGCTCTATTTGATGTATATTGATTACGAATCCAACTATATATTCAAAATTCTCATGAGTTTTTGAATTCGATTTACTTTAGGTTAAATATTTCTGTTGTAGAAAACATAATAAATTATTAAATTTTTCTTGTTCATTTATCCATATATCTTGGACTAGTTTAGGCAAAGGGAGTTTCGGCGAATCTTGATAATATAATTTAAATCGATTAATCTGGTCTGTTAGTAATAAAATTTGAAATTGTTACAATTTAATAAATACATTTTCTATTCAAATTTAATTTTTATGACAAAGGAACTGGATTAAATTCAATGAAAATTATTGATTTTATTCCAAAATATTGAGTTCTATTTAATATCTATACAGTGACTTTAATAAAAATTTTATATCTGCAATTTTTATTTAAAAATAAATTAAGAATTGATACTTGAATGTTAAAATTGATATATTGTATAATTTGCATTATTTCACTTTAGGTTTTGTCATAATCATATATTCAACTAAATTCCTAAATCCTTTATATCCTTTTAAAATTACTAATTAAATATCAAGACAAATTAAATATATATTGGAATATTAATTTTATTATATTTGTTGAATAGTTGATAATTGAATTATCAAAACATATTTCAAAGCTCATATTTTCCATAAAAATTAATATATTGAAATATATATACTGAATAATAATTGAATTTTAAACTATACACATTCTCGTTGTTTTATACAGAACTGAGGATATATATGTCATCTTGGTAATAATTTTACATATTATTTAATTTAAGCCTTGTATCAGAAATTTTAATTAATAATCTTTTGACTAAAATTTGTGAGTTGAATAATGTAGATTTTAATTTATATATTTGAAAAATGATCATTTATAGAGAATTAATAACAAACTTAATTTTTGAAAATATTTTACAATAAATAATTCAAATATATAAATTTTTGAGGAGAATCATTAAAAATTTAATCAAATTATAAACTAATGCCAGTACCATGAATAATGAATCTGATATATACAAAATTTAAATCAAAAACCTCTTAACAATGGTTCAATGAATTCATTTATTTCGAATTTTCACAATTTTAAAATCTTTTCAAGTGAATATAATAATAAGTATTGTTTTCGACTTAAAAAAATGAAATAATTCAGCAAATATTACTTGAAATTAATAGATATTAATTTTTTAAATTATTTTTAATCCATTTGTTTCAAAAATTTGGACCTAAAATAATTAAAAATAAGACTAACTGAGAATTATAATACATATAATGAGGATATTTTTGAGATATGGTATATATTGGAATGACTTGCATTTCATTAATAGTACGAATCATAAGAATAACATTTGATATAATCTATTAACATCACAGCTATTAAAAAAATACTCATGTAAGCAATTTGAATTGATCAACTATTATAAAATTACATAATATTAAAAAAATACAAATCAAAGCTGAATTTATTTTTTACGAATTGATTCAAATCCTTCAAGAATGATTATATGGTTCAGGTTTAACTCTTGATGATATCTTGAATCTATATATTCAATAAGTTGTCTTAAATCATCCAATATCATTCTTTTTAGCATACTGTTACATTGCGGGTAAATGCTAAGATAGTGAAACGCTGGTAAATATACATAATATTGGTAGAAGGGGTTACATCTGTCCAAATCACGCACTGTTTTGAAGAGAAGATTACAGTGATGGAAAACTTGGAGCTGTTGATGGTGTTCCAAGCCCAATTTAAGTCTATAAATATCATACATTTCAAGCACCATATTGCTAAATGCTAGCTGGGATTGCACTTCGTATAGTGTTATGAAGGATTCGTAGTTGACATGGTGCGTTAGTAGATAGCGGTAGACTTGGATACATTTGTCAAATGTTTGCGAGATTTTGTCCATGCGTCTATGCCAATGTGATTGGAATACAGTTGTATCTAGAGTTTGAAGATCGGAAAACCACATGGTATGGGTGCAGATCCTGCTAAATTTGTTATATTCCGTCACACATATCGAGTACACATAGTTTTCTTCAACATTGGAATAGTTAATAATGGAATTGGAGCCCGGCAACTGCCACTTGGGATTAAAAATAAATCGATCCAGCTTGCCAAGTTCCGTCAAGTAGTTGGGTGCTAAACAGTAAGATCCTGAAATACATGCGTTAATCATTTTGATAGCGGCAAATAGGCACTTTCTATTATAGCGATCTATCGGAGACAAATATTTTAGATCCAAATGCAGTCCTAACATGTATCCCATCCTTGTAATATGCGATTGACATCCTTTAGCAAATTTAAAATTCCCTTGTAAATAATTGATAAATGTATATATAGCCAATGCTTGACAATTAGCCAAATTCACTTTGTTAATAATACGTTTAAAGTTAGAATCTCTATAGCTATTCATATAACTTTTTAATTCTTGTGGATATTTAGATTGAAAATAGAATCCTGTATAATAAATTGCTGATAATAGAGGCTGTGGCACGGTATTTCGATCGAAACTCTTAATACTGAAAATGGGACACATTGGATGAAAATCTCTAAAGTAGAACTGGATTAAATCGTCCCAGAATTTAGGTTGACACAATAATTGAATAGGTCTCGCAATGGGTTCTAACATTTCAATATTTAATCTGTCACACGCTATTTTCAAATTCGATTTTTTACTTCGGATAAAAACTTGAAAATTGGGTAATTTCAAAACTTCAGAGGTACAATTTAAAATAAAGTAAGAAAAGCTCAAACTTTGTGAATATAGTAGAAAATTCATAAAGTGGTTTAAACTTCTAAACTTGGTCCACTCTGGTAAACCATATTTGTTAAAGTAAATATCACTACAAGGAGATAATGTCATCCCATTTAATTTAGTATTGTTTAATAAAGAATTATCTAAATATCAATCAAGAATTGAGAATGAATTAAATATTAGTTATATTACCTATTAAACTCTTCAACATTTTATTGCCATTCTCTTCGTCATTAATATTCACTTCATAATTATAAAATTTAAACTTTTCTTTAATCCTCTTAGGTTTACATTGTTTACAAAAAGTAGCATGTAATCGAATCAACTCTCTATTACATTTTAAACATAATTTATATTGAATAATTTCTGAATTTAATCCCATTTCGTATATTATGTTTAAGATGTCATTTTACTAATATTAGTTTTGATAATAGTTACAAAGCAATTAATTGCTAACAATATTATTCATGCAATTTATGCTCAATATTTAATTATTAGTTTGGAAATTTATAAACTCATAATTATGGGACTAAAATTAACATATTATTGTATATATAAAATACTTAATATTGTGGCGAATCGGGAGATCCGCTCACCATTCAACTTGAAGCATTCGTCTTTATTCCGAACATGATCCATGCGCAAGTAGCTTACGCAATCCTTGTACAATGTGAAAATCCTGACAACAGCTACAAACTGTGCTTCAACACATTGGTCAAGGAATGATAGCACTAGAAAATCACCACTGAGTACATATTTGCTCGGGGATCATCTCGATCAGGGCCAATCCCTGCATCTCGATATTTTAATAAAACTTTTTAAAGTGTCACATTATCAGCCCTTGGCTTGTATTATCGAATTTACTTGATTCTTACTGCAAGGCTGCTTTTTAGCAGACCTGTAATATAATCGAACCAATAGAACAGTAGTATTATAATATTTAATAATAAAATGGCAATTTATTTTTTACAAATCGATTCAAAACCTTCGAGTATAATTATATAGTAGTTCAATTTTAACTCTTGAGGATATCTAGGGCCCATTAATTAAATCAGTTCTTTCAATTGATCCTTGATCAATTTTTTTAGCATGCTATTATACTTGGAATAAATGATGATGCAGTCAAACGCTGGTAAATGAAAATAATATTGGTGTATGGTGCTACATCGATCTGAGCTACGAGCAATTTGAAAAAGTAAATTATAGTGATGAAGGACTTATAGCTGGTGATGCGTTTCCAGGCCAACTTTCAATTTGTAGATTTCATACATTTCGACAATCATATCACTAAATTACAGTTGAGTTTGAACTTCGTAACGAGTAATCAGCGATTCATAATCAGGATAATGAGTGATTGGAGTCGGGCAAAATTGCAGATTGGTCAAAAGTTTGAGTACTATTATTAAAACGTCTATGCCAGCTGGATTGAAATATGGCAATGCCTAGATTTGGAAGATTCGAAAAGAATATATAATGGATATTAATATCCGAAAATCTGGTATATTCTGTCTGAAATATTGCGTGAACATAGTTTTCTTCAACGGTGGAACAGATAATAACTGTACTGGAGTCCGGTAATTGCCATGCGGGATTGTAAATAAATCGATCTAACTTGTCAAATTCTGTGATATAGTTGGGCGCTAAATTGTAAAATCCCGAAATGAAATAATTAGTCAAATTTATAGCTGAAAACAGACACTTTCTATTGAAATGATCCAAATGCAATCATAACATGTATCCCATCCTTGTTAAATGAGCTTGGTAACTTTTGGAAATTTTGAAATTCCCACTTAAATAACTAATCAAAGTATAAATAGCTAAAATTTGGCAGTTCGCCAAATTCACTGCATTTAAAACTCGTTTGAGATTGGAATGCTTATAAGGCTTCACATACTTTTTCAATTTGTTGCATTAATACATTTGATATTGGAATCCAGCATAATAGATAACAGATAACAGAGACTGTGAAACGGTATTGCGATCAAAACTTCGAATACTAAAAATGGGAAATGTACAATGAAATCCTTAAAATAAACTTGAATTATATTTTCCCAGAATTGAGGTTGACACAACAGCTGAATAGGTCTTGCAATGGGTTCTAATTGCCCAATATTCAATTTATTATACTCTATAGTCAATTTCAAGTCCTTACTATCAATAAAAGACTGAAAAATTGGTAATTTTGAAACATCTGAAGTACAATTTAATGTAAGAAAAGCTAAACCTCTGAAATTTAATAAAAAATTCAAAAATTGACTAAAATTTGGGAATTAGTTACATTGAGGTAAAGTATACTTGAAGTTCATATCACTACAGGGAATTTAGGCTGCTTCATTTATTTTAGTTTCGCTTAATATAGAATTATATAAATTTTAAAATCAGAATAAAATCAGAATACATTGAACTATAAAATAACCCCAGTTATAATATTCATTAAATTCTTCAACAATCTCATAGCATTGTCTTCGTTATTATCATTCACATTATGTTTATAAAATTTATACCTTTCCTTGATTCTCTTAAGTTTACAAAAAGTAGCATTGAATTTAATTAACCGATTATGTCAATCTACAAACAATTTATATTAAATCATTCTTGGAGTTAAATTCACTTCACAGAAATAACTGATAAATCAATATTGATTGAATTGATTAATATATTATTTTTTATCAATTTATTGAAATAATTCAGATACTTTGTACAAATTCAAAATAGGTGTGGATCGATTGGTGATACCTCATATACAAATGTGGAATTATTAAAATTGTTGATTATATGTCAAATACAAACCAAATAAAATCCTAAGACAACCAATACAAATATCATAAAAATAAAATTGGATTTTACTTTAATTGCTACAAATCAATTCTATACCAGTTTTCAATATTAAAAAATTTAGTGAGAATCCTTTTAAAAATCTTTGGGAAATATAATCCATAATTTGGTGTAATCTCTCTTTGATGCACTGTTTTTGTTTGGGGCTGCATTTGGGATAAATACTAAGGAAATGCAAACCTATGAGACTGCCGTAATAAAGTGCTAATGGGTGGTAGTTGCCCAATAGTACTGAAGTTTCGTAAAGCTGATGGCAGTGCTTTAGAAGATCGATCAATTCTTCGGATTCTAAACCCTTGTTTTGGCACTTGAGTACCATATATATTTCTAGCATCATTTCGTGATATCCCAACTTTGAATAAATATCAAACATAGTTATATTTGGAACGAATTGAGTGTATTCGGCTTTCAATCCTTGATAAGCGTCGATACATTGCTGATAGCTCTTGGATATTTCTGAAACACTGCGATCCAATTCGGTTTTAAAGTATTGGTTCCCATATTTATGATAAGATGATAACCATGGCAAGTGTGTAATTACGCTCACGAATTTATTATACTCGTTGGTGCATATAGCATACAGTGAATTTTCTTCAGGAGTTGAGAAATTAATGATTGTACTGTCATCTGGTAGTTGCCACTTGGGATCATATATACTAAGGGTATTCTCTCCAAAGTCCGTCAAATAGTTAGGAGCATAATTATGCAATCCGCAAATACCAGTATTAATAACTTTGATCTTAGTCAATAACAACCTACGATTATATTGATCTAATGGTGATAAATTGGGACAATCCCAATGCAGGCCCAAAGCATAGCTCATTCTTGTCAAATTAGCTTGACAGGTTTTTGCCAGTTTCAAATTACCACTCAAATGATAGAAAAATGTATAGATGACTAAAGCTTGAACATGAGCTAAACATGTTAATTTCAACAATTTTTTTAAATTAAATTCTTGATACTTTTTCATATAGCCTACTAATTCTGTAGGTTGGTCCGTTTTGAATTGAAACCCTGCGAAATAGATAGCTGCCATTAGCGAAGGGTGGCAAGCATCTTTATCAAATGATTTCAAACTGAACACTGGACAGAGTGGATGAAATTGCTTAAAGTAAGTTTCAACCAAACCATCCCAAAAACTCGACTGACAAAGTATTTGCAAAGGTCTAGCAACGGGCAAAGGCAAATATAATTTCAAAAATTCTTGATTTGTGGGAGGTAACTCATTATTAAAACTCTCAATAAAATATTTAAAATTGGATAATTCTCTAATTTTTAGATTAAAGGTAAGCAAAAAATAGGAAAAACTTAAATCGTTTGTCTTCAAAATATATGAGGTAAATTGTTCAAGAGTCCGGAATTGTAGCCAATTTGGCAATCTAAATACTTCATTATTTGTTGTAGTCGCTATTACTGAATTGGGATCTAGGTTAAGGGATTTAAAATAAATAGAATTATCTAATTTTAAATATTATAGAGTCTATATATACGTAATATCTAATAATCATCTTACTAAAGTGAGCTTCCAACTCCTCCAAATTACCGTTAGTATGTTCGTTGGATCTAAATTTCACCATATACAATTTCCAATCTTCTTTCTTAACATTTGCTTTTTAATAATTGGTTTAGGTTTACAGCTTTTACAGTAAGTTCTGTGGATCTTTATTAATTGAATTTGACAACTTTTACATAATTTGTATTGAACAATATCTTGTTTAAAATTCATTATTATATTATACAGCGTAACTGTTTAGATGAGCATAAGAAAAATATTAAATCATTTATGTTATTAAATATATATGACGATATTTTGCAGTTGACCTGTGAGAGAGAATTTTATTCACATTTCTGACAATTAGATAATTGGTTATCCCATAAGTCAAAGATTATGAATCTTGTGACTTGGTTATATATATCATATGTATGTTATGTTGAATTTTCCTTTATTATTAGTGTGAGATTGTATTTATAGGGGTTTGAGTAAGTTAATGTTAATAGTTCGGTTTATTGACTGTGGTTGATATTATTAGATAGTATTAGGTATTCATTTTTGATCATATAAGTATAACTAATATAGATGTAGTTTATAATAGCCAGGTTGTGTTTATAATTTAATTTAGCCCATCAGTTTTTTAGGTCAGCTGTTATCAGTATTGCTAGGTTTTTTGTTGGTTTTTTTCTCTTTTCCTATATTTCTGGGAAGGAGTCAAATGATGAGGTCCAGGTATATTTGATTCTTAGGCATCTAAAATATCTATGGCGTATGAAGTCTTTTTCTCCATATTTCTAGTGATATAATGTTTTGGAATCATATTTTTCTAGATATTTAAAGTTTAAAAAAGCTTTAGCCAGGATTCTCCAAGCTGTACTAATGCTTTTAGATAGTACTTTGGTTTTAAGAATTTTAGACCAAAATTATATAATATTAAGATATTTAATTATTCTTTCTAGGATAAAAGGATAGAAAATATATTTGATATAATAGTTTAATTGAGTAGATTCCATTAGTAGGTTATTAATATATTTGATCACCTTTATTCTCAATCAGTTATCTTATGAAATAATTAATTTCAAAACTAATTTTTAATTCTTTAATAAATTTACTAATTATTTCTGATATTTTAATTTATTTAATTTTTTTAATATTTCTCAACAAAAGCTATTTATATTATAACTTTTATTATACTATTTTAAACTTTGAGTGTTTTATTAAAATGATTAATGATATTTATTATTTAATATTATTTTTAATTATAATTTAGAATTTATAAAGAAATTTAATATTTTATAATATATT
>JNEM01013326.1:0-10374 GCA_000697335.1 Conidiobolus incongruus B7586
TTAATTTTAGTTTTAACTTAAATATATATATAATATACTTATATAGTTAATATTTAAAAACTTTAATAACTTTTTAATTAAAGAATATATATTTATTAATATATTTTTTTATTTTATCAATAAATAAAAAATTAATAATTGAAATTAATCTTATATATTTTAATAAATTTTAAATAATATTCTTCTTAGCTTTAAAATCATAAATTTAATAATATATAATAGTTTGAAATAAAAAACCATCTCTATAAACTATTTAATAGCTTTAAATAGTTTTAATAGATTTTTAATTAAGAAGATTTAACTAAATAAAATTAAAAATTTTTTGATAATTATTAATTAAATTTAACATTATTAAACTTAATTATATATTTTATATATTAATAATCTTTCAATACTTATAATATATTTAAAAGATCAGAAATTAAATAATTTATCATTCTTTAATCTTTATACTTATATTTACAAAATTTAATTAACTATGAAGTAAAATTAAGAATATTTATTTATTATAATATATATATAATATGTATTAATAGAATAATACACTAACTTGTAAAAGTAAGTCATAAAATCAAAAACACTTATATTTTTATTAATAATTTGATTAATATTTAATGAAATAAACTTAAATTAAATAATTAAAATCTATTATATTTATTAATAATATATATCATTATATGATGATATTTAGCTATTAATTGGTAAAAAATTAACACTTAAATTTTACCTAAAATGAGTTATAAATTTGTGGGTTTTTGGTGATAACAAAAAATTAAAACCTAGTATATCTACCTTTAGCTTTTCTAACTTCTTTAAGTTTGTGGGGTATAGAATCAACTAACTTCTTATACTAAGAAGGGTTAATCTTGTTCTATACTTCTTGAATATATTCCTAAAGTTAATCTAAATTTTTTGCTAGGGGAAAAGCTTTAATAGCTTTTTTTAACTAATCCTAAAGGTGTTTAATTAGATTAAAGTTAGGAGATTAAAGAAGCTACTTCATAATTATTATCTTGTTATTTTTAAGCTATTTGGTAATAAAAGCTGTAGTATAGCAAAAAGCATTATCTTACTAAAAAATAACATTAGATTTATTTAACCTATATTATTCAATAATTTTTTTTAATTCATTGTTTAAAATACTTTAGTATATTTTAACATTAATTCCCTTATTAACTTTATAAAGATACTTTACACCTAAAGATAATATACATCCCTAAATAATAATTAACCTATCATTATACTTTTAGGTAAAATTAACATAATGGTTATAAAGTAGTTTTATACCTTTTCTAAAGCATCTAGCTTTTTTATCAAATCTACTAAAGTATATTTTTGTTTTATTAAATTAAATAACCTTACTCTAATTAGTTTTAGTTTAATATTAATAATAACATTTAAATTCCTATCTAGCTTTATAATAGGATTTCTTTAGTTAAGGGTGTTTTTTCTTAAAGTGTAAGTGGTATTTATATTAATATAAAGTATATATAATAATATCAGTGTTAACTAATATTCTTATATAGTTTTATAGTTCCTATTATATTTCTACAACAGTACTATATTTACTTATATTAACTAACTTATAAATATACTTCTTATCATGTTTATTTATGATCCTAGCACACTTAAGTTAAAATTTAAATATGTTTTTATTGCTATTCTTAGCAACTTTAACTATAGTAAACTAGCTAACACTAGTAATTCTAGCAATATCATAAGTTGATTTACCTTTTTTATAAAGTTAATTAATATACAAGTGGATTTTTTTAGAAAGGGATTTAAGTATAATAATACTAATAAAAAAAATTTAATATATCTGTAAAATATTATATAAAATAATAACAAAGAGAGAAAAAAGATATGGTTATATATTGTTAAATATATCCCTTTATCTCAAAAACTTGCAAATTTATAACTCATCTTAGTTAAATATTAAAGGTTAATATTTTTGCTAATAGTTTACTAAATATATCTAGATATATTTATTTATAATTAAATAATATATCTTAATTATATATTATAATTTTAAGTAAATTAATATATACAATTGTTTTAGTTATTAATTAAAATATATATATATTTGATTTTATGACTTATTTTTGTAGGTCAGTATATATTTTAAATAAATTAAATTAAATATAAACTTTAGCATATCTAAATAATTTCCATAGACTAGGATATTGAACAAAAATACCAATTACAATAAATATAATTTATTTCAAACTATCTTACTATAAGAAATACTTTTTCCAATTAATATATCAATAAAGTCATTTAACTAAATTTTGATTAAATTTGTTTTAATATTTATAATTCAAAATTTAATAGCTATATTAGGAACTAGATCTAAAATATCAATATCATTGGTAAGATATTTCAAGATTTTAATTATTATTTTATTGTGTAAAATAAATTAAAAATATTATATTAAATTACAATTAGTTATAAAATCTAAATTCTATTATAAAAAACCACATTAATTTCCAATATATTTCTAAGTCAAAATTTTAATAATATTAGGAGAAAAATACAAAATTAAATCAAATTATTATAATTATTCTAACCTATTTTTATTAAAATCTAAAGAATATCATTTCAAAATAAATAAATAAACTATTTCCTCAAATGATATTTACTTTATCAAAATAGTAACTATATATATTATATTTATATTTCAAAATACAATTAAGATTTTAATTTTATTATTTTATATTATTTTAATAAATTATTTTAAAATTAAAAATCATATTATATTTAATGATATTTAAGTTCAAAAGAGTTCAAATAAAATATATCATATGGTATTCTGATATAATATCTGATATTTTGTATTATTTATTTTACTATCAGTTGAATCTATTATTTGATTATATATTTCTTAAATTTTGTAATTATAAGTTTGATTATATTATTATTTATATTGAGATTTAATAATATTATATAGGAAATTTAATATATTAACAAAATATCTAGATTAATTCAAAAATATCATTAATTAATAAAATTCAGTCAATAAATTAATTGAACTAGAAACCTGGTTCTTAAAATAGTTTTGAATATAATATAAAAAATAATAGTATCATAATAATATACCCAATTTTCAATTAAAATTTGTTTGTTATCATTAAATTAAATTATTCAATTTTGAATTAAACATTTTAAAAATTAATTAAATATGAATTGCTCAAGGTAAAAAGAAAATAACATTATTTTTCCTGATTTATTAAGATATATTGAAATATATTGAAATATTACCAAATAATATTTTATATTCCAAAAATAGTATTAATTAATTTGATATTAAATAAATGGATTTGGATAGTTATTTTAAATATTATATAGAATAAAATATAAAAAATAAAATTACAATATATACTTAATTTATTAGTTTATTTCAAAAATTATATTATTGGTTGAAATATATGAAGAATATAAAAAATGTAAATTATAATGAATCAATGTAATCATTTCAAAAGAGTGATTGATAATATTAAGAAATCAAATTAATATTTTATATGTTATATTTGTATTTTAATAATCGTATTTCATCTAAGAGAGATTATTGATGATGTTATTATTATAAAGAAATAATGAAAAAAATAAATATGAATTTAAATAAACAACCTCATAAAGCTGATAGAGATAATCTAATTATGTGTTAATTATTAATTTGAATTTTTTATGAGTGGAGTATAAGGTTACAATAGGTCATGAAAAACGTCTAATACTTGAAATTCAACCTACAGGATTGATTTTATTCTACTGAAATAAAATTACCGTTTTGGACCACTTTTCCAATTATATTTTACATTCAAAAGATAAAACTTTATTTCAACTTATATTCATAATGTGCTGAGATATGAAGAAAAAACTCAAATTCAAGTGAATATTGCAAGTAGCCAGAGTGTTTTATCTCAAGAAAAATTAATTGTTGATATATACTCTTTGTCACCCATAGCCAGAAACTATGAGCTTTTATATCAATCATGTTTTCGGGATGAGTTATTAGAGTTGTATATTACAAAAGAGCATGTACCTTGAACTTATTTTAATATGAAATATTCCGATTCAGAAACTCCATCACCTAATTTTTATCCGCTATATATTATTGTGGCTACCAATTTCGAAGTGAAACCGCCTGAAATAAATAATTCTATGGTGTTTTATTATAAATTTCAAAAAATTTGTTTTTCATTCTGGTTTAACTAATATCTATGCTCTTTCCATTCATTTCAATCACTCCTGCATTTCTGGAAGAGTAAAAATTGTCAGGATATATTAAGCTCATTTAACCAAGGTGTGCTACTGTCTGGGTATTCACATCAACTCTCTGAGGTTAGAGCGATCGGATCGATAATACTGTAAGGTGATACATCGTAAAATTTGTGGAATCAATTCCTCAGTACATCAACTCATACATATCTTACTACTTGGTCGAAACTCTTGATTCTGGCAACAGCATATATGAGTCTAATTGACAACTACCGCCCGAAGAGTGTTTTCAAACCGATTCATCTCAGCCTTTAAAGTATCGCTTCATATTGATCACCAGTAATTCAGTCAAATTCACAGACCAATATTTACACGTATCATCTTTTCCCCACTTCAAAGTACTCGATTTATCTCAAGTCGAAAAATTATGTGAAACCAGTAATATTTTTTATAGAATATGCATTATAACTTCCAACAGAGGATTAAACAATTAATATTTTTATAAACCAAATTTGAATTTCAAATCGATGAAATCGAATTACAGATAAATATAAAAATTACTACAGTACAATAATCAACATTTACAAAGTTTTAATACAATTTCAAACTTCCGCTAACTTAGAATTCGTTCAAAAAATTTTCAATTTTTACGAACAGATTTCTAAATTTAGAAAAATCTCTAGATTTTGAAGGATCGTGTATTTTATATTACTAATGCCTTATTAGGTTCACGTATTTTTATATCTATACTAGTTGTAATTAAGATAAGAAGCTTATTAAAATTAGATTAGTTCAAATTTAATACAATTTGAGTTTATTCTTAAAACTGAAAATTTACAATAAAAAAGTTAAACAAAATTATAATATTATTATAAATTTTATTAATAATTTTTGTATTAATCAATTATTTTTATAAATTAATTTTTAAAATTTATTAATTTATTTAAAAAAAAATTTTTTTTTGAATTTTCAATTGTAATAATATAATATAATTAAATTATGAAATTTAAACATTTTACTCAATATTATAGAACTAATATACTTTGTAAATTTGATATAATTCTTATTTTATAACTTTGTTCTGAATATATATAAAAATTGACTAATAATTAAAAACTTATTAAATAATAATAAAATTGATCTTAGTTACTCTCTCCTCTACTCAGCAAACGATGATAGTATTAATTGCAGACTTCCAAGGTTTTGCTTAGTAAATGAGAGTTGATAGCTGATATGTTCGATCTCCCATACTCCAAAATGCAGATTGAGATATATAGATATTTGAATTGCATCATCATTTCATACTCTTGAAGTATCTTTGTGTCTTGTATAAACTAGGGTTTGATTTTATTACCATACATTTTAGTGTCAAAATAATAATGATCTAACGAATTAATCCTTTGTTTATATAATTCCTCGTTGATCTCGTTTTTGCTGGATGAGATAGAGGGGAAATATTTGATATAGAGAGTTTGATAGACAAATCGTTCAGATAAAGCTATAATCTTTGAAGCAAATGTTCTTTTAACCATGTTTGATTCTAAATTTGCTCCATTTATATGGAATCATATACCAATTAGGATTATATAGTTTCTTCATGTTTAGACAATTCTGCAAGGAAATTTAGATAAAGTTTGAAAGTACCATTGGAATATACGTCAAGGATAGCTACTTCACACATTGAAACCTTTCAATTTGAATAACAGTCTCAATTGAAACTGCCGGAGTCAGAATGAATTTCCGGAGCGTGGTATATTCTAGCTAGCTGAGAGAAGGACACCGGAGTGAGAATGATTTTCCCAGATGGAAAAAATATACCGCAATAGATAAATAGCACTTGAGTATTACTTAAGTTTAGATTGAAAAGAATTTCTTTTAAATTAATAAGGAATAATGAATTTATATATTGGGCCAATTTGTGAGGTTTTACATGTCGAAACTGGTACCTTCAATAATAAATTAAAATCAGCAAAGAAGATAGCATTGTACTCTGACTGAAGTTACATATATTGATTAGTGGAATAAGCTAATAGTTGTATTTTATAATAAGTTTTATAATTAAAGATCGTTGTTAGAAAAGTAATCGTAATATGATTTAGTAAATCATTTATTAATCCTGCTCATTAACGTATTGGGACTGTATGTCTTAAATACTTACTGTTTAGATGTCATAGCAGAATATCCAGAAAAAAACCTTCTATCTTTATCACTTTTGGAGTTTAAATAGTTGATTCAGTGAATGATATATCTAACAAAGAATATTCTTTAATTATAGATTGATGAAAATAACTTAAAATAGAAATAATATTAGTTTAACTATCAAATTTAAATGAGTAGTTAATTTTGAAATACAACACTGATGAAAAATAAACTGATTAATTCCTTCCAAAAATCAAGTTAACTAATTTAAGTCCTCCCATTGATCCAGACAATTTTGGTACATCTGGGACAATGTATATCAGAGACAGATTCTGACGATTATTTCTCAAAACTTATAAAATTTGAGGAATTTTATTTAAATTCCAGAATCAAAGTATATATAATTTAGAGAAGGGAAGTTAATTGGAATAAATTATATTAGTTGTCAGGTTATCTATACTGTCAATGGGAGCATAGTTTTTATTTGTAAATATCTTCTTTTTCATTGGATGAATTTAGTAAAGTATCAATTTGGAAGTGGATGATTGAGAAAACTGTATTACCACTAAAGTCAAATTTTATCAACTACTATATTCTATTAATCATAAATTACTCTGATTATCTTTCGATAGTTTTTCGGGGTACTTATACTTTTTGAATTGATAATATTATATCTTAGTGGATAAATTATTATTAATAACACATTTTTTACAATACTGATTAGTAATCTTCTTTGGATTATTTTGGCAATAAATACTTGGAAATTGGACTGTGTTGGATTTTTTATCCATTTTAAACAAAACAGGTCAATTTTAATTCCTTTTGCTCAATTCATATTTCAGGTCTGCTGGAAAGTTGCCTTTCAATAAGGATCAAGTAAATTTAATAAAACGGGTCAAGTGCGGCTAACGAGATACTTTAAAAGGTTAAAATATCAAGGTATAGGGTTTGTCTCTGATCGAGATAATCCTCAAGCAAATATGCGCTCAGTGGTGAGTTTGTAGTGCTATCAGTCCTTGGCCAATGTGTTGAAACACAGTTGATAGTTGCTGCCTGGAATTTCGCATTGTTTAAAGATTTTGTAAGGTTCTTGCGCGTGGATTATGTTCGGAATAAAGACGAATGCTTCAAGCTGGACGGTGAGCAGACCTTCCGACCCATGACAATATCTTTTGAAATCATTGACCTGTTTGATTTTTCACACAATATAAAATTATCGTTTCAGTTCATATCCATTTTAATCAGTACAATATAGGATTAATGATTAAAATGTAGGAAAAACAAATTCTATGGTCTAACTATTTGATCTCTTTACACCATTTTATATATCCCTAAGTTTAATGTTATTTCTTACATTATACTCTAAAATATTTCATCTCAAAGAAGTAAAATAAAGTAATTGGATTCTGAGGTATATTTTTTATATTATTGATATTGAAATAGTAAAATTTAGATTATTATATAATAATCCATTTATTATATTTACATTTTTAATTTGAATACATTAACTGCCAAGTTCATATATCACTTCAGATTTTGATAACCAAGTTTGATCTAAGTTAGGTACTAATAATATGATTAAATCAAAAACATAAATTTAGCAAAACTTATAATAATTCATTTCATTAACTAACAGTAATTATAGACTTTGAATATTTGTGAATTATTATTTAGTGTAAATTTAATATAAAAAATATTTTGAGAATTGAAATGTAGTAATTTTGTAGTAAACTGTGTGAAAAATAAAAATTGCAATCAGATAAGATTGATTAGAAATAATGTTAATAATTAAATCAAAATTTAATCAATAAAGAACCTTCCTACTTTCCAGTATATTGGATCTATAGAATATCAATTCAAATCAAATTTTAAATATTTATTAATCAGATAAATATATAAGTAATTCACAATTATATCAATGTGATAAAATTTTCTATTGTTTTTTAGCTTAGTAAAAATATTTTTATTTTGGTTTAATTCAACAGTACTCTTGATTAAAATAACACTAAACTCACTTAAAAATTTTAAAAATTTCAAGTTTTTAAATTAAATTTTAACTTGTTAAGAAAAATATATGAACCTTAAATACCTATATTTAAATTTGTTTATAAAATGTTAGAGAAACATAATATTAATATAATATTTTATTAGAGGATTCGTTATTTCATTGAAAAATATTAACAAAGGTATTATATGAATTATAACTACTTTAATCTGAAGACAGCCGATGTCAAGAGGTATTTCACTTTCTGCAAAAATGGTTACTATTCCTTTATTTATAGGTTCAATATAATATTTTGATTGATCTATTATATTAACACTCAAACTGTCTTAACTTCAATTTTAATAAAGTAATTGAGTATAATCATCAAAATATAATGTCAACTTTTCCCTATAACTGTAGCACAATGGGTCATTTGACACTATTACGAACATTATTTATTAAATTTTAGATCCTACCAAATTTTATTATATCTGAAAATATAAAAATATATATATGAAATATTCACCGAAAAGGATTAAATAATATATTATTTAATTCTAATTATAGATACAATTGGAAATTAGAAATGTATATCTCTTTAAAATCTATAAATGTATATATTTATATTTATATTTGAAATAATTCTAGCTTGGATAAATTATCAAATGTTGATGGGTGTATTAAATGAATTAAAATTGTTTATGTGAATTTTCAAGTCTTTAAAATCTATATTCAAATCAATTTTATTGATTAGATTAAGAGAATATGATGGTTATTGTTCAGTATCCACATCCTCACATTTATATAATTTTCCCTATTTATGAATTATCACTCAATTCATGATTTTGTAAGTAATAATAACATCTTACTGACAACGATTTAGGCATGGTTTTAAAAATTCAGAATATGCGGTTAACCCATTATGTTGGGTTAGGTATTAGGTTTCTCAATCGATTTTAAATTCGAATTATTACATGAGTAAGGCAAAAATATGAAAAAATGAAATAACAAGTTTAAGATTATTGATAATTGAACTATTGCTCTGTAAACATTTAGAAAACTTAGAATCTGGTTTAAATTGTCTTGTTTGAAATGGAATAATAAATTGAATTTGGTTCAGACTTTCAGGAAGTTTTCCTGCAATTATAATTTGAATTTAATATATCAAAAATATGAATCGATATACAATAAACATTCTTATTACACTTAATTTTTAGAGCCATTTAATCAACTTAATGTATTATTATCTTAATTTTGATTTTAAATTTTAAAAAGTATCAAATATAATTCAATCTTACGTAATATATATTTAATTATTTTTTGCAAATTGAAATTTTAAATTAAAAGAAATATATCAAATAAGTTATAAACTTAAAACAAATTTTTTAATCAATAGTTCAATTAAATAAAATAGAGAATTTTACATTAATCAAATTAAAAATCTTTATATTTAATATGATTACTAATTGAAAATATATGGGGAAGCTATAGAGTATAATTATTTAAAATTTATTATAGTATAATTTTATTAATAAGGATTGAATTTAGGATATTTACAACTAACAATACTTATCTATTACTTTGTAATTTAAATAATGGGAATTTTTTGCGATTGAAAAAAAATAAACATTTTAATATATACAAAGTAAAAATAAATATATAATATAAAATTAATAATTTCCTTTATTTCTAATAACTTTTTGCCATACTTTTGGCAAAGATCTAACACCTAAAAAACAGTTCTTTTTATTAAGGACTGAAATTTGATGTTTCACAAACCAATTAAATTTTCCTGCAGAAATTTTCTTTCCTGCAAGCTGGTTTTTTAATTGCCCAAAACAATTATAATCACATGGGTTATAATCTGGGGAATATACTGGATGTGGTAGTTCTTTCCAGTTATTTTTAATTAGAAAGTTTTTTACAACTTTAGATTTATGTATTTTGCAATTATCATGCAAAATAATAGGTCTTCTCAAATTATATTGAGAATACCAATTAGAAATAGTTTTATTTAAAAAAGAAATATAAAGTTT
>JNEM01013328.1:0-23011 GCA_000697335.1 Conidiobolus incongruus B7586
TAATATTTTAATTTTATTAAAATTTATATTAAAATTCAAATTTTTTTATATAATTTAAAATAAAATAAATTTGAAAATTATATAATTATAATAATTATGAGTAATATTAAAAAATTATTTAATTATATAAAGGAAATTATTAATAATATTAAAGAAATATAATAATATATAATGATATAACAAAGCCAAAGATTTTTTTTGTTAATTTTGTATTATATAACTCTATTAATAATGTTAATCAACTATATTATATGAAAAAAACATTCAATTATTGTTATTGTTAATCAAATTAAAATAAAAATTCAATAAAAAGAAATATATATATTATTTATTTTGAATTAATTTTAATCCAGATTTAAATAAAATATTTAAATCATCTATTTGATTTTCTTGATTTATAATTAAATTATATATAATTTTTAATTGTTTAAAAATTTGATCTCGATCTGATTGATTTAAATATTTGACTAGAGTCATATATCTAAAACTTATAAGGTATAAATAGTAGTGGCACATTTCAGGATTTTGATCTTTGACCAGGTGAAACAGTTGATGACAGCATATTATTGTTAATTTTAACATATTGGCATTGATAATGGTTTGTTTAAGTTGCCAGTATTCGAAAATTACTAGAGCTATTTGATAGTATGATATTTTAATGGTTTGTTCTAGAATCTCGATTTTTTGAAGATATTGAGGGTATTTAAATTTTAAGTGATGACATTGGTTTAAAATGTCAAAATAATTTTGCTGTAGTCGGTTATAATTATTGGAACATATTATTTCGATCTCGTCATTTGTTTTCGACTCGGTTATTGGAAACGTAGTGAGGTGGAGTGACAAATCTTGGAATCGATCTGTTAAAGCAGTAATCACCGACATAAGCCGTCTCTCAACTATATTTGATTGCCCAAATTGACTCCATTCAGTCGGAAGCATGTGCCAGGATGGATAATATGTAGATTCTTCGAAATTCGGGAGTTCCATAATGTAATTGGGGTAGAATCTGAGTAAACCACTCACATTGTGATTTAAAAAGGCCACTTTCGAAAAGATTATCTTTTTATTATAGCTGACTGATTCTTGAAATCGCTTTGTATTGATATGTACTCCCACACTATAGCACATCCTCGTCAAATGGGCGAGATAAGCACGGCCGATAGCATTTTTGCCCTCAAAATAAAATGTATTGAAATATATGCATAATGCTTGTATATTCTGTATGCTCGGTCTATAAATGATGCGTTTTAAATTAGTCGTAGCTAAGTGATCTATATAATCGGTTAATTCGGGGGTTTTATCTTTCCAATATTGATATCCTTTATAATATATAGCTGAAAGTAGCGATGGAGACAAGGTCTTAGGATTAAAATATTTTAAATTGAATAATGTCACATATGGATGAAAATTAACAATATACAGACGAATTAATTCCTCCCAAAAATAGGATTGATATACCAATTCTAAACCTTGAGGTGATCCTAATAGCGGCTGGGTACTTGGCAATATTTTAATGGAAGAAGTATTAGTTTGACTAATAGATAAATTTTTAAACTGGGGTATCCTTTTAAAATCCAAGGACAGCTCAAAGAGGACCTGCGAGAAAGGAATACGGTTGGAATTGATAATATAAGAAGTGAGGTGATCCAAAGACTGAAATCGAGTAAATATGAGTTTAGAAAATATGTTTAATTCTAACTTTCCAACACAAAATACAATATTCAAATCAGAAATTTGAGGTTTTGGAAACACTATTTTTTCTATAATGATAGATATAAAGATGAGATATCATTGTGTAGTATTCAATTAGTTTACCTCTAGCTAATTTACTATCATTGTTAGCATATTTCAAATTGTAAGAAAAAAATTTAGTTTTATTACTATTAAATTGACATTTTTTACAATATTGATTCTTAGATTTAATAACTTCTTTCTTACAATTATAACATACTCGATATTCTACTAATTTTGATGATTTATTCATTGTTTATATATTTTTCTTAAATTTAGTGAAGTAAATTATAAATATATATATATATATATACGGAAAAATATAAATAGATTTTTCTATATGGATTTACATAAATCAGATGACTAAATAATTTTAAGAATTTCGAACAATGTTATTGGGATCAGGTTATGAATATTTCAACTAATTGATTATAATAAATAAATATTCTATAGTTTAGTATCTAAATTCGTAATTTTACTAGAAGCTGCACCCCAAACTTTTTAATTGTTATTATAAAAATCATCCTTTATATATTTATTTCAACTTAAAATTCTGAACTATAATCAATTAATTCATAAATTTGATTATAATACCAAATACAATGAATTGAAAGAATTTTTTTAATTTTAGTATAAGGATATCAGTGTTTGCCTTTTTTGTCAAAATTGACCCAACCTTACCAAAAAAAATTAAAAAAATGCTTAATATATATTAAAACTTCAAATAAATCCTACATGAAATATATTATCAATTAACTATAGTAATATATATAAATCAATTAAATTCTATTAATGATATCAAAATCATTTATTCTAAAAATTAAAAAACCAATCTTTTTTAACTAATTCAGTGAAATTTATTAATGCTATTCTGAAGAATATTCTTTTAAGCTTTGTTTATATTCTAAAAATATACTCATTTTATATAATATCAATTCAAATCAAATTAATTAGTAGTATACTTTAAAACTATAAAAGGTAATATAGAAATTTATGAAAACTCACTAAAATATGTAAGAGATTTTCAAAGTTTTACAAATTTATAAATTAACTAAATTAACCTTTGATACGAATGAAATTGACTATTTTAAGGTTTTTATAATTTTCTAGGGATTTCTTTCACCTGCTAGGCAATATTTGTTACTGTCCCTCAAATGACAGTTGCCAAAATAGCATATTTATTGTGACATTGGAATTTTTTTCATTCTCTGAATAGATAGAATTGAAATATAACGTTCAAATCACTTCAAATATATTATTTTATCTAATTGGATTATTACTAGTAATGATCTCTTTTCGGTTATGTACATTTTCATATATATGAATTTTTAAAGTTGAAATATTAAATAAATTTTCCAAGTTTTTGTACAATTTTAAAAATTAAATGAAAATCCTCTAAATTTTCATTGATTATAATGTTTCACAATTTTTATTACTAAAACTCTTAATCAATTATTAAAACTTATTGCGAGTAGTTTCGATTACTATTTGAATCACTAATTAAAGAATTTATTTAAAAAATAATACATAATTTGGATAATTCATTTCCATAACATAAAGGTTGGCTTTTTTGAAAAGACAGCGATCAATTTATATTTGCAATTGTATTATTTGGTATATTATTATAGTAATACTTGAGAAAATAATAGCTCATTTGATACTTTTTCGCTACTTTTTATCAAATCATATTCAGCATTTCATACCTATCACCAATTCATTGGTTAATAATACCCCCGAAATATAATAGACATCATCTAAAGAAGAGATGATAATATTTTTATTCCATTTCAAATGGTATTATTAATTTGATTTATTCACTTTCAGTTGATTATAAATGACAACATAAAAATTATATTATTTCAAAAAGTTACATCATTCACTCGAATAAATCAAATAAACTTTATATTTGAATTTCAATAGAATATTCAGGAAACATAATTGCATTAGTATGAAATCACAATATCAAGTAAATAAACTAGTGACCATAATTATATTTCAATTTAATATCAAAAATATATTTTATACAATTATAACATTCAATTCATTTTCTTTCCTATAAAACAATAAACGAATACAATTAGTAATCCCTATAACTCCGATTAGAATTATTAAAGATTTTCTTAAATAACACCTCAAATTGACTGGATATATAACCAAAATAAATATACTATAGATTCAAACATATGTGTAATCATATAATACATTGTACAAACTTAATAATATCTCAACAATTCATAACTTTGTTTAATTATGAATTTATTATAAAAACATTTTTTATAAAAAATAATTTAATATAATTTCATATATATTAAATATCAAAATTTGAATTTATACAGAGATCAATTAAGATTTTTAAATTAATAATATAATATGAATATAAATAAAATATTTATGAAATTGATTATTTTATTTATATTTAAAAATCATTAAAAATTGGACTTGATACATTAAAGGTAGATGGATTTGTAAAACTTATAATACATTTATACATAATATTATCTTATTTGGATATGATTGGCCAATGATTTATTTCATTTCAATTAATGGAATAATTGATTTCACTGAATAGTTTTGCTTATTTCACTTTTCTAATTTTTTTAGTATCAACATACATTATTGGTTAAAGATAACTGGTTCAGTGTTTTTGGAATATAATCTATTTATTAATTAAACACATAGGATTGCTGATATAAATATGATTGTTTTTTTCATAATATATTGGTTATTATTAATGGAAATTCTTTATGAATTGCTAGAATATTAATTATTTTGATACATTTTGAATAAATTTATAAATATTTTCTGATTATAATTAAAGTCGCTTTTTAATAATTCATATAATTTAGTAAAATGAAAATTACAACCTGATCTTTATAAAATTAACAAATATTGCTTTGAATAACTGGTTAGTAATTCAGAAAGAGATATAAATATATTGAGTATTTTTAACTAATTAATTCATTCAAGTTGGGTAAAGGATCAATTTAATTGATTATAGTTTTTTGCAATAAGTATCATCGTAAATTGAATAAAGCTAAAAATCAGTATTACAAAACTAATAATTATACTTAAGTAATCAATTTCTTTTCATATAAATTTGAAATGCTTAAAATAAAATTTTCATTGGAGAGGTAAGATATATATAAGCTGAGTAAATATTTAATCTCTTAGACAAAATAGT
Source organism: Conidiobolus incongruus B7586 (assembly GCA_000697335.1). Classification (NCBI taxonomy): domain Eukaryota; kingdom Fungi; phylum Entomophthoromycota; class Entomophthoromycetes; order Entomophthorales; family Conidiobolaceae; genus Conidiobolus; species Conidiobolus incongruus. The sequence goes on from JNEM01013328.1 coordinate 4,913, forward strand.
TTTACCAATAACGGTAAAAATGAATTTTATATACTGTGACAATCTCTATAAAGTAAATTTATTCTCTATCATTGTTCTCTCGATTCCCATCTATGGAGCATTTAACCACGTTTGTAATATATTCTAATCGACTCTTCTCCAATTCAATATTGGGTTACCTTTGGATTTTTTCAGGAACACCTCAAATACAAACACTGACATCGGATGACTTGAATAATATTGCTTTTACTAAATCATCATCGTTATCAACTATCAATCCGGTGATAAAATGGGAGGAAAGCTTACATCAGCGTGCATTTTGGGAAGATTTAATTAGTCTGTATTTGATTAATTTTCATCCAAGTATAACACTATTCAATTTTAAATCCTCTACTTATGGTCATTCACTATCGTGGTTATTAATATTGAAAGGGCAAAACTCCTCAGGTGACAAAATATATGGATGTCTTAGCAAACACTATTTTAAAACAACATTAAACCAAATTTGTCAAATGTACAAATATTATGTATTTAATATAATACATTTTATTTCCAGAAAATATATTTCCTGTGAAGGTATACTTTGCTCATTTAATAAGGATGTCCCATTGTTTGGGATTCATAATGATACAAAACGGTTGGGAATTTCTGCTTATAATAGGAAGATCATATTTTGCAAAGTGGCCTTCCTGAATCAAATTGCTAGTAATAATATAATTATCCACCTTAACTATTTAGCAGAATTACCAACTCTAAATTAAACATTATATTACCCTTTATTTGATACTCATCCCATAAGATTTAATTATTTTGAACAACTAAATAAAGGAGTAGCTGAGTTATTTTCGATAATTATAGCTTTACTTTATCAATCCTAGGACGAAACTTTTCATCATAGTATATTCTAAATAACGGAAACAATGAAAAATGACAGAATCAGAGGATTATTTATAATCAAATATTATTTTTTCATAAAAGTTATTTAAATATAAAAATATATTGAAACAACTCGATATTCAGTTTGAAAACTATTATTAAAGGGTTAATGTCATGGATCGGATCACTTTATCATCATCATGACATGTCAATCATATCTGCTTGCTTTATCTTATCTCTTTATTTACTTGATCTTATCTTGTCTTATTTTATCTTTGAACCCTTACCAACTCTTACATATAAATAAGGGAACCATTACCAAATAAACAAGGACTTTTTTCCCACACTGTTTACATTGAAACAACTTATATACATTGACCCCATTATAGTTAATAAAATTAAAAGGTAACAATTTCTTATTACCAAACATCTCTAGTTATTTTTGAAGATTGATGAATTAATAAACTTTCACCAATCCACCTTGATTGCCTAAGAATTTAGAATTGAATTATGAATTTCTTTAACTCATATTAAAAATGGCAACCACCAAGTGTATCATCACTACATATATATAATAAGTTCTAGATATTTGAATAAGACCAAATTTTTTACAAGGTCCTAAAAAGTATCTATTATTGGCATAGTCAAATATAATATATACAGTTATATCCAAGTAATTTAGTTAAATTTACGATTTGAAAGTTATCTTTCAAGTTAGTTTAAAATTAATTCAAAATGAATAAACAAATTTACAATTCTATATTATGATATATAACCTACTCAGTTCTATTGTTTCATTAAATTCAATTATTATTAAATTATTATTAATTCTATGAATTGTAAAAACATTTTTTTATATGAACTGCTATCATATAACTAAAAACAATTATTAAATTATTTTAGAATTACCAAATTAATATTATAATAGCTATATAATGGTATTTTCATCCTTTCTTTTATTAAAATTAGTTTCAAAATCCAAGATCAATAGTAACCAGATCTTACTCGTGGCCATGGGCCTCGATCCCTCTTAAATTGAGTTTTATTTTAATAAATACTTGAGAGATTTGCTTCCTTTCATAATAATACTAAAATCATTTTTCATATTCAATATATTACATCTTGAAATTTGGTGAAAATGTTCCATTAAGTTTAATCAAATTATCTAAATTGATATAATAATTTAAATATCATGTAAATATAATATTTAATATATAATTAATTATTAACCAAAATATTTTAAATAAACATTTCAAAATTATTTTATATATAATTCTAATAATTAAATTTAATTTTATTAATGAATTCATAACTTTAATAATTAAATATAATTTTATAATTTAAACATATAATTTAAATTACAATTAAAATTAATTAACATAATTAAAATCTGAGTTATATAATTATTTTTTTTTCAAAATATTTTTAATTATTGATTTAACATTAAAGTCAAAAATTATATAATATTCAGTCAATAATAGAAAATATATATATAATTTAAATATTTAAAAAAACAAGATTTTAGATTGGTTTATTTTTAATTGAATAAATCTAATATAATAACATTAATATTAGTAATCTGTTTATAAATAAAAATTATTTTTAATACTCTAATTTTTAAGCTTTATAATCAAACAGGTTATTATGAATTTTCACATACATGTATATGTATATAGGGTTAATAAACGTAAAATTAATGTAATATATATTATCTATACTTAAATTACAAAATTAGGAATAATTAGGAATTATATAGCTAGGTTTAATCCAATGTCATAAATTTTATGGCTAGTCATTCAAAAACGTATATTATATTAAAAAAAGAATTGATTAATTTTTAATTTGATTTGAATAGGGAAAACAAAATTTTAACATTGTTTAATGATTTAATGATAAAAGCAATTGAGAAGAATATAGTAAAATAATAATAAAAAAAGAATCAAAGCTTAAAATGAATTGAATAATGATGAAATTTTAAAATAAAAAAATGTAAAGAATAGGATATATAATTAATTAACTAGATTTAACAACTTGATTGATAATCATAAATATTTCAATAGCACTAACAAATAGGACACTTTGGCGGAGTGGTTAACGCGGCGCCCTGCTAAGGCGTTTCCCTTTGGGAGCACAGGTTCGAATCCTGTAGGTGTCGGCAGTTTCAATTTTCTTTTTTCTCTCACTTATCTTCTCCTTAGTAAATATCATATTATCGAAAATTTTCATCTCTGTTCATTTTTGATTTATAAAATATTTAACAATTTCAATTTCAAATATCTAATTATATCATAGTTTTTATTACATGAATTTTTCTATTCTTTCATAGTATACAGTATAACAGACTGATATAAGCATTTAACAATAGATTTAATATGGTAATTCGTACTTTAGTATGTTTTATTGAATGCCAAAATAAAAAATTTTGGAATCTATTAAAATAGAAAATGAATAACATTGTTATAAGTTTAGAATTATTGAATTTATTAATGATTTTAAAATGTATTTAAATAATTAAACTATGACATTAATTGATAAACGAAATATGATAATAAACTATTGATTGAAAATTTATTAGATAAAATTGAATTTAATAAACGAGAAATCTTCCTATCATAATATAGATCGATACTACATATAAAATGATAAATGACATAGGTTTAATAATTCTAAAAAAAATATTCAGGAATTTAGACAATTAAGCAAACAATGATCTAGATAGTTAATGCCATGTGGATATCATTGATTTGATAAAAATTAGTATTAAAAAAGCTAAATGTGAATCTTATATTAAGTTCAATAAACAAAAAACGTAGATTATGATTAAATAGCAGATTAGTTAGAAGTAAAGAATCTGTGCTTGACTTGGCAAGGATTCGTTAGGGCAATAAGTACATTTGAATCGACTATGAAATTATTAGTATAAATGAATATGTAAATTAACAATGATGACTTACGTTCCGCCTTTGCTTAACATATTCAAACTATCTTTACATATGGCGTGGCCACAGGGTAACAACATTGGAGGATTTTCTTCAGTTGCCCACTCTTTGTTGATAGGGCACAGGAAAATTGAGTGATATTTCATATCATCCGTCAACTGTAGATCAATCTAAATGAGAGTTAATATAATTTACTTAAGATAATTCATAAAGACGAAACTTACAGGTAATTCAACTTTTTCATCAAAGGTAACATTTTGCATCGTCATAATATTCATAGCCTTGACCATTTTCGGAAGTGTTGTAGTACCAGCAGTCACTGTGACATATAAAGGTGGCTCGTGACTTCTTCCCATTACCTTACAGAAGTATCTCACAAAATAATATTGGATATCTTCCCAATCTGATTCTTTGTAAAGATCGCTATATGGTGAATTACTAAGAGTAATGGGATCCATTTGTGGATTAGGCTGGAATAAAGAGGAGCATACTAGTTTTTGAATTTCTAAATTGTAACATTTAGTGAATAACTCCAAGTTCAAAAAATTAATATATATATATATATATATATTACCTTGTAAATATTTGCTAGCGAAACCAGCTAATTGTTTTTTAGCATAAGCTAAAGCTTCGAGTCTTTTACCCTGAGATAAATAATAGCAAAATTGGAGTCTGTGAATTTTAAAAACCAAACTTTCTCCCTCTTCGACCGTAATGTCTCCCATATGGTTCATACACCAATTCAAAGCAGGTTCTAATTGCTTGTGTTTCATGGCCTCCAAAATCTGGTACATATCTTCGAATTGGGCCTTAAATTCCTCTGGATAAGGTGTTAGACTTTCAACGCTAAACTTTTCGGCGAGTTCAAATTTCCCATTTCTGATAAGGTGCTGAATGACGATCTGGTTTAACAAGTTACTGTGGTTGGTATTATTGGAGGTATTGCTAGAATTCTCAATTGAAGGGATTACACTCAAATTTAAATTGAAATTCTAATAATAAAGGAAGTTTAATAAAACAAAAGTATTATTAGGTAAATAAAAATAAATATTACATTGTCCAAATATTTAGAAAATTTATTCCCTTGTAAATAACTTGGTTTAATTTTATTTAATAAATTTTCTCTTAAATTTTTCAATTCTTTCTCTATTAACTGAATTTTTAATTTTATCTCGTATTCGTAAGTTTTGACAGTATCGTCATCTAGTTAATAGTATTAAATGATTTTAAATTAGTTGATGTTATAATAATAATTACCAGCTTTCAAGATAACTAGAGTTTCCTGAATTAAATCTTTAACTCTTGCCAATTCAGAATGTAAATCGTTACTGCATTCTAAACTAATCGACTCGAGTTGTTCAATTTCTTTTTCCAATTCTTTAATAACTCCCATTGGTTAACGAGATAAAATTTATAATTAAAAAGTTATAAGAGACTGTTATCCCAATTATATTTATTAATACATTCATTTTTGAATGATTTCATTATTTCACAATTACTTCATCCCTTTTAATTAATCCCATAAACTTACTTATTAATATTCAATGACATAAATTTTATGTTATCTCAGTTGATTACAAATCAAATTAATAAGTACTTTACTTTTGTTGTTAAAATTTATAAAATTAATACAATGTCAAGTTTGAGATTAGCTACAAAAGTGATATACCAATATAATTATTAGCTGATATATTCTTTACTAATTAATTCTATAGTTGAATTTATTTAAAAATTTCTCCAAATTTCAACAATTCAGATTATTAAGTGATTCAACTAAACAAGTTATTGAAAAAGTAACATTAACGCAGTTTCATAATATATTACATCATGATTAATCTATTATAATTTCTAGGCTATTCACGGCAAAGATATTTGTTTATTTATGAAGGGAACTCCCGATTTTCCCCAAGTAATTTGAAATTTTTCTAGCATTCAAATTAGATAATTAACCCTATATTATTTAGTGTGGTTTCAGTAGAGCTGCTGTTCAAATTTTAAGTATTCAAGGTACAACGATTAATTTCTTATTGTATATATTGGTTATTGAACATAATGATTTTTAGGTATTACCGATTTTAATCACGTAAACGTTTTAGCCGATGAAGAAATTCGCGCCGGTATTAAAGAATATTCGTAAATGACATTATTTACTTTTTTATAATATTTTGATATTTATAAAAAATTAATTGTTTAGTTCGTGGCCTACTATTCCTCAATTATATATCAAGGGTGAGTTCATCGGAGGTTGTGATATTATGCTGAAAATGCATCAATCTGGCGATTTGGAAAAGCTTTTATTAGAAAAGAAGATCGTGGCTCCTTATGAAGAAGAAGCTAAAAATTAATTATCTTAATAAATTAATTTATTATTTAAAACTTGAATCTTATAATTTTAATATCAAATCATTAATTTTATAAAAAGACTCTTTAAATTAAACCAACCGATCATTGAGCTTTTTTCTCAAAATTAAATACATTTTTATTTTAATATTACTTCAAATATTACTATTATTGATCCAAAAAAGGATTCAAACTTAAATTTTTAAAAATATATAAGGCATAATATACCTTTGAAATGTGTATTAATAAATATATACATATATATTATTTTACAAATTTGTTATTAATTTATTATCTAATTTTGCCAAGTTTCCTCAAATTAGATTAATAACTTGGAAATTTTATAATGTAAATGGATATCAATATTTTGACATTAAATCTTTATTAAAATTTATTGGTTTTCAATAGCGATAAACATAAAAAACTTAAAAATCACTACATGGTAAAATTAATATACAGAATAATTAATAGGAATTAAATGCTGTCTTATAAAATAAATATTTGAACTGAAATTATAAAACTTATGTTATCTTTAAATATTATTTAATCAGTATCCATATCATCATAATCATCATCATTTTCATCATCATAGTCGTCTTCATCTTCTTGATCATTATCATCATCATCGTAAAAGTACTCATTATCTGGATCTACAGCATTGATTTTACCTCTCTTAGCTAAAGTTCTTCTATCCATTCTGATATCAGGGAAATAGTCCTCCAATTCATCCACCGATTTACCTTCATATTCATCTAAAAATCCTTGGATATCTGGTGGGTATTCATGCATTTGCACACTGGGTGCTCCCTTCAGTCTTCGAAGCTTTTCAAGAGCTTGAATTTCAATCTTTCGTAAATAAGATTGCGAGTTGGCATTCTCTATCCTTCCTATCAGTTTGGGGTGTAGTGTATAATCAGGTCCAAAGAATTGTTTATATGGTGTTTCTGGTAACTTATTAGGCAAGTCTGTATCTAAGATGATAGAAGTTTCATAAGTCCAACATCTACTCACATTACGGATTGTGTATCCTCCACCACCTAGAACTAGAGTTGGAAGACCAAAAGATTTTGTAAATTTGACACACTGACCATGTGCAACAATACTCAAATTGAAGCATCCTAAACGATCTAAACCCAAACTATCAGCACCACACTGAATCACTACCACAGATGGTTTGAAGTTTTCCATAGTAGCTCCAATAATCGATTGAAATAAATTAACATAAGAGGCATCATCAATACCATCCTTAAGAGGAATATTTAGTGAGTAATATTTGCCTAATTTATCGCCAATTTCATCTAAATTGCCAGTTCCAGGGAAGAATACTCCATTATACTTGTGAAAAGAAACAGTCATCACTCTGTCTGTATGATAAAAAGCCTCTTGAACACCATCTCCATGATGGACATCAATATCAATATACAAAACTCTTGGATAGTATCTCAAAAATTGCAAAATAGCCAAAACAATATCGTTTACATAACAAAAACCACTCGCTTCAAACTTTTTAGCATGATGCAAACCACCACTCCAATTAATTGCAATATCACAACCTCCCGAAATTAATTTTCTCGAAGCTTCCAAACTGGCACCAGTATACAATTTACAAAAATCGAACATTCCATCGAATATAGGACAATCTGCTCCAAAATTAAATTTTTCTAAAACTTTCTTGAATTTGTCAGCGTTGTTCGGTGTGACCCTTTTTAAGAAATTAATATAGTCATCACTGTGAAATTCTAGTAATTCTTCTTCCGTTGCAAGGCGTGGCTGGTACATTTCCATATGCTTATGCAATCCATAACCAAGTACTAGATGATTGGTTAATGTCAAGCGATGAGGTTTCATTGGATGCGTTTCCTATTTAATATTTATTAGTTTATTGAATTTAAAAACATTAAAATAAAATTTATATTACTCCATAATGAAAATTTCCAACTTCTTCATTATGAAAATATGCAACTCTGGTCTTTGAATGAGGTGCTAACCTTCTATTTGTAATATTCATTGATAATAGTTATATATATTTATTATTTTAATTATATTAAATAATTATTTATTATAAATTTTTAATAATTACTAAGTATTTTAAATTTCAAAAAATATATTATAAAATTAAGCATTGACTATTGATTTGAATTTATTTTGGAATTTAGAATTTTGTTTTATTAATTATGGGATTGAATTCGATTTTGATTCATTGAAATATTAAAAGGTGACAATATTAAAGAATTCCAAAATTTTGAATTATGATAACGATATAATTAATAAGAATTAATCATAAGATATTTATTAAAAGCATTTAAAACAATATTGGTATCTCTGTTATGTAATTATTTTAACTAAATTAATATATAATATCTAACTTAATGATATGAAGATCATATCTAAGATACCTTCAATTTTAAACATTTTAAATTCGAAAGGATAAGCATTTTATATTATTATAATAAACCAAAGATAATATCATGTTATGTGGCAACTAAATATTATAAGATAGATGGCTATATAATTATACTTAATATGCATTTGTTCTATCAAACAAATTTGAACAATAATTAATTAATATCCCATTCTCAACTGTACCCTCCATAAGTACTTATAAACATTTTCCAATATAGTGAAACTTGTAGCATTTATAATTATTTAATATTCAATTTTAAAGGCTGTTCTGACTTTATTTAGTATTTCATACTGTAAATTAAATCATACTGCTATCTCAAGAAAAGATGTTTGCAATAATGGAGAAAAATTATTAATTTATTTGAATTTATAAAGATTAATATTATGTATATAATTTACAAAGTTCGATTTAAAAACTATCGATATTTAGTTTAATAGTTAAAAATATATAAATATATACCATCCTTATATTAAATTTAATGTTATACTTTTAATAATTTTAAATATAATTAAGATATATAATACTTTACTGTATTTAACCAACTTAAGATTATTTAATATGCAAAATTTACCTTTTTTGAGTTTTAGTGATTATGCTGTAATTCAGGTATTATAAATAAAACATTATCAAACTTAATCTTAGTGATTGAAATTGCTAATACGATTAACTTCAGTTTATATCATATTGACCTAATTATCTAAGCCTATTTTCTATTTCAACTATCATCAAAGCATTAAATTTTGTGCCTGAACATAATATATTTTGGTATTAATTAACCACTTGTTTTGGAGTTAAATAATAAATGCTACCTGATTAAGTCTATAAGGCAACCCACACCTTACATTGGTGATATATTTTTTGAATATTCTATACTGACTATAATATTCATTTAAATAAATATAACTGTAAAAACATACTAATATTTGATTTTGGTAATTGCTTCACCTGATAAGGTTATTTATATCAGTCAAAAGTTTAATTTAAAGGCAACTATTAAAATAACAATTGATTAATTAATTTGTAATATTTAAAAGCTGTATAAGTTTAGAAAAAAATGGCAAATTTTTTAATTTTTGATTTTTCAAACATATTGCTAGTTTTAAATAAATAAATATATAGAAAAAAAAATAAAAGATTTTATATTTTTAAATTATATATATAGAATATATTTTTTTAATTAAAAAATTAATTTTTTAAAATTGGTTATTCAATTTAATTATATTTAAATTAAATAATAATCATCAAAAGTCTTTTATTTTAATTTTAATAAAAGTTAACTATAAACTTTTCAAAATTATTTAGAGTTTACAAACATCTTTTAATAATAAAGTATTATTTAAAACAACTATTTATTACTAGGTAAGTTATTTTAAAATTAAGAAAGAAATTATTTAAAACCTGTTAAAATTTAAAAAATTAACTTCAATTATTACTCATTTAATTATTAATAAAGTGAAAAAAAATATTGAAAAGTACTTTTTTATTTCAGTTAAAGAATTATCTAAATACTTTGATATTAGTTTTATAAGTATTTTATATATATTAAAGTTTAAACTGAAATTAATAAATAAAAATATAAATTAAATAACTTATAATTTAACTAAAACTTAAAAAAAGTTAGAGTAGCTATTATTAAATAAAACTTACTAAAATATTATTAGAAATTTAAGCTTTTATAATAAATAACTATAATTGATAAATTTTAAATCTTTATATATAATCTTTTATTAAAATATAAATCAAAATATTAAATTAAATTAAATTAACCTATCTTATAAATCTTTTTAAATAAATATTTTATTAATAAGTGAATATTAATTATTATAATTAATTATAATAGTATATGATATTTTTATTTAATTCCTGAAAGAAAATTAATTAATAGTTAACTTTATATTGTTTTTTTAAATAAAAGTATTTTTAATTGGTGTTCTTAATATAATTTAAGAAAACTTATTATTTTATATTATAATTATAAAATATATAAATTTAAAACTATAAAAAACTTTCTAATTAAAAATAACTAAAAAAAACTATTATATCTAATATATTCTTTAGATTATAACCTATGTAATTATAATTGCTTTAAATAATTAAAAAACTAGCTTATAAGAAAAAAAATTTCTATAGAAAAATTTAATTAATTTATGAAATATTAAATTTTAGTCTTTAATAAAAAGAATTATTTTTTAAATATTAAAAGTTTGTTAAAAATATAGCAAAAAGTTATTAATAATAAAAAAACTTATTAAATTTATATTATATATTTATTTTTATATATCATATATCAAAATGTTTATTTATTTTTAATTAAAAAATTCCCATTATTTAAATTATAAAATAATATTTTAATTTGATAATTAAGCTGGTGGTTTTATTAATTTCAATATTTTATTAAATATTGATAATAAGGATTTTGATATAAATGAATTAATAATACTAAAGGTTAAAAAATAATTACATTATATATAATTTGAAATAATTTTTCATGATTTTATTTATTTTATAATATTTGATTTTAAATAAATATTATATAATAATAACTTGTCCTAATTTTAAAATAAAAAAATTATAATAAACTTGATAAGTCATTATTATTAAACAATTACAATAAAATAATATAAAAAATAATTTTATTATCTTAAACTCAGTTATAATCAAATTCAATATAAAAATTGAAGGTTATTATTATATAATAATAATAAAATCTGTATTTTTTTAACAATGGCAAATAATATTTATATAAAGTCAAAAGAAAGACTAATTTCAATTATGAATAATTTCATATAACAATATTAATATAATAATTTTAATTTATTCTTAAAAATTAATAATAAAACTAATAGTTAAATAAAGAAAATATTAACAATAAATTGAATTAATTTGATATATATTACTAAAATTTTGATTGACAGGTTCAAATTTTGTACTACCAAAACTTGAAATGATGACATAAGCATTTAATATAAATTTCATTAAAAAAAGATTTCAACTGATTTGTGCCAAGATGTAAAGTAAATTATAATTATTAATTTTATCATATAGAATAAACATAATTTAATAACAATACCAGTAATTATACTGACATATAAATTAGTATCGAAATCTTAATAAATTACAAATAAACAATGAAACATTTATTAGAGACAGAAGTAGAATCAAGATTTTGAAAATTAAATATCTTTTTTATCTTCGACAGATTGCTGCTGGTCATTCGGTGATTTTTGAGGGGATGGTGGTGTTATCTTAACTTTATCGGAAAGAATATCTTCCTGCTTGTTGAGCTTGGCACTGGACAGGGAGCTCAGGGGGGCGAGCTTGGGCAAGTCGGTAGAGCTGGTAGTTCGGGAAACGCTAGTGGAGCCGTTTTCGGCGTCGGAATAGTCGGAGAAGAGACGCTCGCCAATGAGTTCGAAGGGACTCATGATCCAGTTCAGGGCATTGACACTGCCAGGAGTGAGTGGTGTGTGTTCGTTGTTTTCGTCGAAAGTTCGGCTGTGGTCCAATTCTGGGAAGAGTTGAGGGCCTAATTCATTGATGATTGCGGTGATTTCATTGGACAGTTCCTCGCGAGTTTGTGGTAATGTCTTGACTGCTGGATCACCTAACATACACAAAAATAGAGGGGGTAGTGAGCGATAGATATCGAAACCTCTCTCACCGAAGATTAAGGAAATGTAGGTAATCATAGGTAATACAATGAGAGAAATGATTGGTGTCAACCAAACAATGAATCGTGGTATATCCATATAAGATACCAAATAAGTAATAATAATACTGTAAATGCCATAGACTAAAGGACTTAAACCTAAAGCAATTAAAATCTTCCAGCTAGAAATAACATCTCTAGCAGCAATTTTGACGGATGAAGAGGCCAAAGCCTCTTTTTGTTTTTGTTTGCTGACAATCGATGCAGCAATAATGATAGGAGAGGCTAAAATACTTCCAGGCAAGGCAAGGGCCGCCATAAACATTAAGATAATGACTCTGCGGAAAAGACGGAGAGATGCTCTCAATCGACTGAGGGTAGTATTTTTAACTTGATGATCACGAATACCGAAAGTTCTCAATTGTTTGTTATATTCTAATACTTTGGCTTTGATTTCTTGGATTCTAGGATCATCTTGGTAATGTAAATAACCAGCTACCAATCGGCGGTTAAGTTCCAAAACTCTAGTAATTTTAAATTTCTTATTCTTGGGGCGGTATAAACGTCTAGCAGCTTGGATAACCATAAGTGTTTCATAATCGGGAGTATTAACAGTGACAGCTTTCAAAGCGTCGGAAACAGTGCTAAGTAATTCGGAACAAGCTTCACGCTTTTCAGTACCACCTTTCTTAAAACGTTCAACTAATTCTTGAGATATAGTGATTGGTTTTCCGTATTCAACAACAGCACGAGATCTGAATTTATCAGGATGGAAATAGTTCAAACCTAATTAATGAAATTAAATAAAAAATTTAGATATCACAAAATAACTTGAATTTACCACAAGGAACAATTTTAACATTCAAACCAGGATAAGCAGCCATAGCACCCAAAGCCATTACAGCAATACCAGCTAATATATAATATTAGACTATGAATACATAAATTTAAAAAATTAAAAATAAATACCTTTCAATGGCAAAAGTTCAGTTCTATCGTGACTACCACCTTCGGGGAAGATACCGACGCAATTACCTTGAGCCAAAGTATCGTAAACTGATTGATAAACTTCATTCTGGTTAATTCTGGGAATAACCTTATAGGAAGTACCTCCTTGTTGAGTCAAAGCTTCCAAAGCGACCAAATCTTTAATTTCTTTTTTAATTTTGACTTCTGTATCAGAGAGAACTTCCTCAACTTCAGCAGTAATTTTGGAACGGGGGAAAGTGATGGCAAAACCTGGACCCAAATCTTTTGTGAAGCGCGTATTGATACCACTTAAAAGAGTGGGGTTGTTGTAACGTTCTACGATTTGAATTTTACCAGTACCTTTGTATGCGCTATCTTGAGGACGTGCAACGGGAACTATAAAGTTTAAATTAAAATTGAATTAATAAATTAGTATAAAATTAAAAATAATTTGCTTAATTGAGATTAAATTTGAAATTATTAATTAAAACAGAAAAAAATACTTACTTGAGTGAGTAACTCTAGCAAAAGCACCTACAAGAGGTCTGTCATAACTCTTTTTAGCAATAAGATAAAAGATACGTCTTCCCGTATGACGTTGTAAGACTAAAGGGTCAACGAATTGGTTTGCGTGAGGGGCACCTACGAAAAATACGGGACCTTCCTGGGGGATAGTATGACTACCTCTGGGTTGAATTTGGCGGAAGAAAATATCTACAACCCCGTTGAGGAACATGTTGAAGAAGTCGTAAATGAGATATTCGGCTTCTACCATGGTGATATGATATTATTGGAACTGATTAATTGGAAAGACTGTAAATTGAATGGTAATGTAGTCTAACAGAGGAGATGAAATAGATTGATATTAGGGTTCGAAAAATATGATTTAAATTTGTCAATCAATTATTCAATTTATTTAATATTTTCAAATTCTAATATGATGGAAACTACTTTTATACCCGATTGGTTACTGAGTGGCTTGATTGATATTGGGTGAGAGGGGTCAAATCTAACCTGGGAGTATTTGAATAAAATTTGTTAATTTTCCTAATTTTGTCCTTAAACTTTAGTTTGAAAAATTTAAGAGTATGATTTCATTGAATTTTATTTTAGGCATATTGATATTGAAAAAAAATGAAATATTCAAAAAATATAGAAAAAACAATTTGAATATCACATGAATTTTCACTCTTCCTCCTCTTAATTTTGTTTGTGAATCAATTAATATATGAATTATCCACTTATAATTTTTGTTAGCTATTATAGCATAGGATTCAATTATTAGTAATATAAGTTAATATTTTGGCTATTATCCAATTATTATCAAAATATCCGATCTAATTCTTATATTCGTATGTACTATCCTTGATTATACTATCAAAATTCTGCAATTGTATTCGATTTCAATATATAAATGTATCTAATTTTTTATATTTCATATTAGCTACTATCTCTATTTTAAATTAATTCAAAACTTTAGTTGAAAAATATTGAAACAATAAATAGCAAAATATCAAAAAATAAAGTTACTTATATTACAATTATATTATTGGAAGCACTGTACCTTATAATGTTAATTAATCAATATATTATTAATAAATAAAAATATAAAAAATTTGAAATTTCAAAATATTACCTCACAATTATCCAAGGAGTTTGAAACACATGTAGTATTAAAAAATTGAATTATAAAATTTTAATTATATATAAAAAGTTAATATTACCCTATCTTTAAAATAATTATTAAATAATATTTTTTATTGATTTGACTCAATTCCATTCAAAATCCGCAATATAAAATATAAATCTAATATCAACTGCAAATTTACTAATTTTGACAAAAATAACGAAATAATAAATCAAAATCAAGTAATCACTAATATATTAGATCAGGTAAAATATATTTTTTGTTTATTTTAATATATTAATAATAATCTATTCTTATTAATTCTTGATCTTATTACTACTGATATTGGGATAATAATTTGTTCTAAATTAGGAAAATGCGTGTTGATACAAAACTTTTAGATATCGTGGCTACAGAAAATTTAATTAAAAATAATTAATATTTTGAAAGGCTTAAAAAATTTATAATTCATTTTAAAAACTACAATCAATTTATTTAATTTAATATATACATATATATATTTAGTAGCCAAAGTATACTATAATGATATAAATTTATTATTTCAAAATTTTAAAATTACCAAATTGATTATTATTAATTTTATTTTTTTTAATTAATAATTCAATACAAAAAATAATATTAATAAAATCAAATTTTTTAAATGTATCACTATTTATATATTAGAACATACTAATATTATAAAAATAAAAATTAGAATATATATTCTATAATATCGAATTCCATGAATATCGTTTATAATAGGTTTGAAAATCAATTTTTTTAATAAATAATAATCAAATAGATATTCAAGTAATTAATATATCATGGTATAATGAAATTCCTATTATCTGATCTATTTTCTAATCTTTGATATCTAATTCTATAATCATTCATTTTCTATTAAAACTTATTTTAAAATTAATTCAATCAAAATTCAAATACTAATCAAATTATTTGATATTAATGTAAAAAAATTTTTTTTGTGTAATTATGTATTTTAATATTATCCATTATACTAGGAATATGTCTTGGAAAATTTTAATTGATTAAAATTTATAAACATATGATAATTAATGTCAAATTTAATTATAACAGCTTGAGATATAATAATGGTAGTTTTGTCACGTTATTTTTGAATATAATCAAATATTAGTAAGTGTAGAAATATCACTTTATTCTGAATAAACTAGTGAATATATAAAGTATTTCAATAATAAAACTTAAGGAACCAAACATAAACCAAAGTAAATACATTAACACCAATTAATTATCATATGAAAATGAATTTGAAAACTATAAAATTTTAACACTTAAATTCCGGATAGTAGATTATAACTCTGATAAAATAATTTGAATTATTTTAAATAAATTTTATTAAATATTCGACTATTAAATTGTGTATATATCCCGAAATTTTTGAGATAAATTTATGAGATTTTTTATTAATCAGTATTTGAAATAATAT
This sequence comes from Conidiobolus incongruus B7586, assembly GCA_000697335.1. Classification (NCBI taxonomy): domain Eukaryota; kingdom Fungi; phylum Entomophthoromycota; class Entomophthoromycetes; order Entomophthorales; family Conidiobolaceae; genus Conidiobolus; species Conidiobolus incongruus. The sequence goes on from JNEM01013328.1 coordinate 21,161, forward strand.
ATTATTTTAAATTTATTTTTATTAGGTATACTAAGTGGATAATTGAATACCACAATCACTTTTAATCAATATTAATTATTAGTTTTTTTAATATGAATATTAATTTATAACTTAATTAAGTTATTATAATTATCAAGGATAACATGATAACATCAGAAAATATACATATATATATCATGTGAGAATATTAAATTAATTAAATAATACTTTTTAGGATTTTTTTTAAGAATTTAAAAATAAAGCTCTAAATTTATTAGTTGAATTAATACCATTACAAGAAAATGATAAATAATAATATATGATTGAGCTCAGGATTTAATAATTATCTATGATAAGATAATAATAGTATTAGCTATTTTAAATAAAAATTTAATATTTTGAAAAATATTTTTTAAATATATATAACTAATGTTGATATTTTACTTTATATATATAATGTTTTAATATTAATAAATTAATATGATCCTATTTAAATATTAAATAGAATAATATATGATATGATTAGTGAAAAATATATTAAATATTATATAACTTAGGTATACCAAGGTTATAATATGATATTGGCTTAAAAATATATTTTAATTCAATTTAAGATATTAATGATTATATTTAACTTTGATCTTGCCTTTAAAAATAATATTTTAAGTTATGATTAATTAATTTTAATACCTAGCTTTATATCAATTTGAAATATATCAACAATAGTTAAGTTAAAATATTAAAATTAATTAAATTAATTCATATTAAAGACCAAATATAATGATATATACATTTAATATTTAAAATATATTTATGTAATTTTTTTATTCATTCTTTGATAATATTAAATTAATTGATAGGAAATAATTATATTTATTACTCAAAAAATCCAATTATCATATTAATACGAAAAGCCATATTAGAAGTGCCTTATTTCATGAATTAGTTAAACTCATTATTTTTTGCTTATAAGGCATATATATTCGTAAATATTCATAATTAAAACTAATTTAAGATTATTATAAACAAATTAATAAATGTATTTTTTTATCTTTATTTTCAAGAATATCTAGTATCTAAATTTTTCTTACAATATTCACTAAAGTATTAAGTTATAATAAGTATGAGATATTTACTTTATTTAAATAACCTAATTCATAATAAGCTATTTTTACCTAAATTGATAAACCCCTTTTAATTTCCTTTAATTTTATGATAATCAATTATTTAACATTGATGATTCCCTATTTAAACTCTAAAAGTTTATTTTCTCTTATATTTATAATTGTCATAATTTTATCATAAAGAACTTTAATAAGAGATATTTAATAAAATAATAAAATAAATACTCTATTTATTTAAACTAATCCTTTATTTGACAAAAACTTAACTAAAAAAATAGTTATTAATTTCTTATAATATATTATATTTTTCTGAATTAATTATTATTATAAATTTATAATAAAAAAATATTTCTATAATTATTTTTTATTTTAAATAGTAATATATACAATAAATAATAAATGAATATTATTATAAAAAATTAATTTAATAACTTGAATTAAAAATCAACCAAAATATATTATTAACTACTAAATTCAAATTTAACTATGAATTAACCTTAATTTTATAATACCTTATATCTATAATATATTGGAATTTATTAAAAATATATGTTCTATATTACTTCAAATAACAAAAAAGGCAAAAATAAATAAACAAAGAATAATACAAACTAAATTACTTATTTTTAGAATTTTTTGTTTATATAAAATATTCCTTTGAATATATTATAATTATTAATTTAATATTCAATAATAATTAACAATTATTATTTTATATTATTAGTAAATGATTAGTACTTAATAGTTT